>WJFB01000881.1:0-43671 GCA_009870185.1 Pygmarrhopalites habei | reverse complement strand
CACACACACACACACACACACACACACACACACACACACACACACACACACACACACACACACAAAGGGGCCCTTGTTATACTATCCACATTTTTGCATGGGAAGAAACACCTTGCAAAATTTTAATGGGTAGTTGGGAGGCTGGCTGGGGAAACGGAGAGAGAGACAGAGAAATAGATATATTTAGAGCACTTGTGACTCTCTGTCTCTCTTTTTCACCCACGCACACAAAATTATATTTTGCAGTTAATTTTTAGTTGAATGCAAGAAGAGAAGGTTGTTAACAGAAGAACGGAAACGGTCCATGACCAGACTTTGCAGAGACATGGACACAAAAGTGAAAGAGTTTCCATGTGTGTGTGTGTCCCACATTTCCAAATCTTCCTCGAATATTCCCGGCCACTACCATGTGAGTCGTCAACAATAACGACTCACAGTCCGAGCCAAGGTTCCCGGGCTAAGGGGCTCCATTAAATATCTCCCAGTGATCACTGAGAGGAGAGTTTTTGAAAATTAGACTGATTATTTACGACAAGCCGGAGGAAAGTTGTTGTAATTAACTGTCATTGTCTCCCTACAACGACACCAAATTCCCAGCAAAAGTCATTTCCATTGTACTAGCAATCTCAACCCATTTCTTTGATATCTTTTTCATATGCTCCACTCCACCCGAGTTTCCACATATGTCAAGTTTGTGTGTGTGGGTGGGAGGGTGGAGGGGGACTGACAGGGGATGATGAGAGAGACTGCGTCATGGGTAGACATGAGATTTTGTTACATCGATATTTGTACGAGGATTGATTTCATTATGAATGGAAATTTATTGGCATTTATATAATTATTCAGGGGAGATGCGAGGGAAGGATTATACCCAGGCATTATGTAAATACAAAGTATAAGCTCGAGAGACAGAGAGAGAGAGAGGGAATACAGACGGATGTTCCATTTCGAAGAGAATCTGTTTTTGCCATAATGGCATCAGAGGAAACGGAGGAGAAGGAGGAGGAGGGGATGGTACATACCTAGTACGCACATTCTGTGAGACGATAAGTTGATAGTTTTGGATTCCTCTGTATGATTTATATCCATTCATCACGCTAGTCTCCCTTGCCATTATTTTCACTGGATTTTGGCCATTCTCTCTTTTCTCTTCACCTTCCACTACTATGGGGGGCATGGATGAGTCGGGGAGTGTAATAAATGCGAAATTCGGAACACCAAATTACTGACGCTTCGGGAAATATTCCGCCGGCACACACAACGCCTCCTACAACTATATTAACGCTTATTTATCATCCTCGAGGATTATGCAAGCATCCCATAATCTTTATAACCTATAGCCAAAATTATTATACGGCAACAATTTTGTCCGTCATTAAAACCACCCTGCACATCCACCACCACCGCCACCACCTCCTCCTCCTCCTCCTGTTGTTGTATTACGAGGGAATCTGGATTACTTGAACCATTCTGCTGTAAACCATGCAAAAAGATTTTGCCATTGTCGTATTTTTGTACGGCCCAAAGTGGATCTTGTGTGTAGGTGGGTCATGTGACGACTCTCCCTCCTACTCATCCTCCTCCTCATTATGGATGATAATAAGGAGGAGGGGGAAAATAGTTTCCAAGTTTAATTAATTAATTTCACTTCATCATCCATTTTAATTACAATCTTCAATATATTATCTCATCCTATTCTTCAACCACCATGAAACCAGTTCGAGTGCAATTTCAAATTAATTTTCAATTTCAATTTCCCCAAAACCATTCAGTAACTACCACAGTAAAATTTCTGGTGAAGATAAATTATGCACAAAGCCAATATCATCATAATATGATTTCCATCCTGTAAAATATGTAATATTTTGCAACTACTTCTTCTCAGTTGATTGAAATCTCTCTCTGTCTCTCTCTTGGTCAAGAGACACCACTTCTTCAAAAATTGGAAACTTATGGAGAGGGAGGGACATTTATGCATTATCATAATAATATTTTGTACTTCTTGTTTGCTTTTGCTACATCCCTATTTTAAAAATTAATTGACTTTTCCCTCAAAAGGACTTCTCTCCCCTTTTGCCCGCTATGACAACTTGTCAAAGAATCCCCACACTTTGACCCACTTTGTCAACCAGACAATATACCTTCTAGTATTCTTTTTTCTTTGTGACCATCAGCCAAAAAAGAATTTTCTTTGAAGAATCCTCCAATTCTTGACTCTCGACCATTTGCAAATTTGAATGGGAGTCAACAGAGAAGAGTATTTTCTTTCGTGTGGGTCGATACATTCTAAATGTCATCCCAAAAAAAATTTAGACAAGGAGACGTTTTTTGTATTTGGGTCAGACTCATTAAGAAATTGGAAGTGAGAGTGAGTGTGTCATTGTTGTTGTTGTCACTCCTTGTCTTTGTTTTCCAGGATACGAGGAGGGGGGAGGGGACGATTGTGTTATTATGCTAAAATTAAATATGATGTTGCGTATGGAAGCGTGAAGCTGGTACACAGGGTTAAAAAATGAGCTTCATCAGTTCGTTACGACATGGACATGTGAGTGTGCTTTGGAATGTGACCAGATTAAGAGAATCGTTGGTGTGTGTGCGAGTGTGTGTGTGTAGTTCAAAAAGAGAGGTTTTGTACGTCGAGGGCATATGAGTTTCGGAATTTTACATGCTCGAATAGTACTCTACCTCCTCCTAGTTCCGCACACACTGTCGACACTATGAAATGGAGATTTAGCATGACCCTCTCACACGCACACACACATTTGTCTCCTTCACAGAGAGAGAGAAGAGGAGGATTCACAGGATTTGACGGTTGACTGACTTTGCACAAAATTATCCAAATTCCCAAGTAGACAAGGTCCACCCAAATACGCGGATAATTGATTCCATTTCCGTTTCCCTCCCTCCTCTTCCTCCACTCCTGCGTAGGATTACATAATACATTTTATTGTCAAATTTAATTGTACACAGGAGAGAATTAAATTGACACAATTAAAGTGGTGGAGGATGAGGCCGGAGGGGAAAGAAGATGACAATGGAGTATCATTTCCGTCCTAATAGAAGACTCCTATGAACTCGTATGAAGGGTACAGGGAATGACCCGTCTATTTTTTGATGGGACAGGAGGAGAAGGAGGAGGGACTGTTGGGTGGAAATCTGATTAGAATTCTTGAGTGAATAATTTTTGAAGGAAATGTTGAATGAGATTGAGAGAGGGAGAGCCAAATGAAGAAACTTGTGACACTTTTAGTCATTCATGGAGGAGAGGAACAGAGAATAGTGTGTGTGTGTGTGTGTGTGTGTGTAGGAGGGAGATGTACGGAAGCTTGTCTAATGACTCTGAGTTGGATAATGTCAGAGGAGGGGGAGGGTGAGGGGGGTTAATGGGGATAGTAAAGAGTTAATCGCTGAGCAAAGATAAAGAGAGGATGAAGCCTTTTTAGTTGGGGGGACGTGAGGGCTTTTAACATGTTGATCTGTCTGACTCCTTGGTTTAGTCTTTACTCTGCCTGATCTTAACGTTACATTACGAGGAGGAGGAGGAGGAGGGAGAGAAAACTTTGAGATTTCCATGGTAATCGAATGAAAAGTTAACAAGAGAAGGAGGAGGAGGAAGAGGAGGAGGTGAGTGTTCACCTTTCCTTTTGTCTAGAAGACGAAGAATTTCGTGTTTTGTGAGTGGAATCTTGAGATTTGGGATTCCTTTTGCGAATCCTCCAAAACATCTTACACTTCTTTTGTTCCGGACGCAGACGAAGGAGGAGGAAGAGGAAGGAAAGTTGGGCTTTTTAGGAAGGAGAAAGACATGGCAGTGTAAAAGGAGAGTGTTTGGCTAGTGTTCCTATTTAAACAGAAAATGGAAAGAATTTTTTTTCTTCTACTTTTCTTCCCTCCATTCATTGATTCCAGGATGAGGATGAGGAGGATTGTGAGAAGCCGGTTTCTTCTCAAATCCCCGCCTGCTACATTGCTCCACAGTTTTTCCCTCTCCTTCATGGATGTGGAACGGGAGGGATTTGGGGGAATGAAAATCAACACATTTCTGCTGTATTTGACGGCGTAGTCAAAAAAAGTGTGAGAAGATGAGAGTATGTTGCTCTCTCACATACAACATATAATACTGCTTTGCTCTGTACCCTACATAATGACTTGTTAAGAAACACTCTCCTCCTAGTCATTACATGGAAAGATGCACAAAGGGCGAATCACGGCTCTAGTATATCCACACACAAACAACACACACACACACAATCTTCTCAGTCAGACATCCGGATTTTCCTTGTAAAAATTTCAGTGTGAAGTTGGCAGACCCCCGTAGGCCATTTTATCCTTCCCATTTCTTTACTCTCTCCTCTTCTCTCTCCATCTCCATCCACCGCTTTTTTATACCTTTCATCTGCCTTGATTTTACTTGAGACTGGCTTCATGTATTCTCCTTCTCCAAAATTCAAAAGTGGACTCATGAGCAAAAATAAAGTGAAAAGGGGGAAATCTTTTTGATTGGAGTAGAAATTAATGTGTGTGTGTTTATGAGAGTACAGCTACACACTCGCATCTTCCTCCCATAATAAATAAAATAGTAAAGCTTGAAAGGACGTGGAAAATGTAAGATTTAGAACATTTTGTGTATGTGGCTGTACACAGGCAGACACACTGCAGAGTTACATGGTGGAGGCTTGGATGAACGTTGGAGGATAGAGAGAATGGTTTTTTCCCTGTGTTTGTGCGTGTGTTGACTTCACCTGGATATTTCCATAGATTGTCCGAGAGTGGGAATGTACGGCCATAGAGAGGAAGATGGCCCGGGGATAGGCATCGTCTGAGTCGAGGATGGAAGATGTTGATATTTCTTGCCTTCCTTCCCTCCTTGAGAAATTCTTTGATTCTTCACCTCGTCTACCCAATCAACCAACGAATGGACCCTCGCCATCCCTCTTATGTACTTCTATCTCTCTCCCTCCACGACTCCCCATGATCAACTCAAAGGGTAGAGACACACAAGAGAGAGGAGGAAGTGTGTGTTGCTCTCTTCCAAAACCAAAAGAATCTCCGTATCCATTCCCCCTTCTTCTTCTTCTCTACATTAGAAATTCATTCTTCACTCCCTCCCTCCCTCCGTTGTGTGTGTGTGTGTAATTTGTGTTGGAAGAGGAAGGCGCAAAAAAATTCTGGTTGAACTGGGCTGATGTAATAGGAGAGAGAGGAGATGGGAGCTTCCTCGTGATTTCTATTCATGCTGCTCGCGTGTCATTGACTGCACATCCGTCCCTTAAAAATCAGAGAGACGGAATAAGGTTGTACATAATAGAATTACATTAAATGTATTGCTCCTCTCATGGAGGAGGAGGAGAGCAGGTAACTGTCTGTATGGTCCTTCTCTCCTCTTCTTCGAGACTCCCGTCAACCTTCAAATTCTTTTCTCCCCTCTCCCCCTCTGCATCATCATCCTTTTTTATTGTATAACAGTGTCTCAACTCCACTTGCACATTCCCTATGGCTCCTTCCCCCCGGAATGCAGCCACATACACAATATGTAGCAAAGTCTGTATTGACTTCTCCTCTTTTTTCCCATTTCACCTCTCCCTCTCTCTATTTGTATGTCTCTGTATTATTTATGCTCTCTGCAATTCTCATTTTCGACAGCCAAGCTCTTCTTCCTTCCTTTCGTATTCATCTCGTCCGTATGATGATCTTGTGTGTGTGTGTGCTGTGATATGCTGTTTCATGGTGATGATGGCGTGGCGTTGGGATTTTCCGCATCGCACACTTTTTGAAAAAATCTAAATTAGATTCACAAGCCCTTCTCCTTCTTCTTCCTCATCTTCTTCTTGTTATTTTTTTTGATTCCTTGGCGTGGAGAAGGAAGGGAAGAGTGGAAGAGATTTTAATGCTGCTGTTGCTCCTGGTGGTTAGTGATGATGATGGCTAGAAGTTTGGAGGGAGAATAAGTCTCATCTTTATATGTCAACCATTCAACATTCAATCTCCACTTGAACTTGTGTCTAATCTCTTCTCCTTTTCACATTCTTTGAGACCGCCACTGCATCGTGTGTGTGTGTGTGGAGGGAGGCAGTCGTGGCTTGTGGTATGCACTCAAGGCATCCGTCTCATGAAGGATGAAAGAGTTTTTTTTCTCTCTCCGTCTCTTTGGAGGCACTTGAAAGAGATTCAAGAATGAAATGAAAATCGCCGTTTTCTTCTCTCTCTCCTCTCTCTCTTGTGGATATTTAAGCTGCTGCTGCCCATCAAAGTATTTTTACATGAAAACCCTTCCCTCCAACTCAGAACTGACTCGGCACTGATACAAAACTTTTGTGGAGCTGAAGAAAAAACGAGATGGGAAAGTTTTTTTTCAAAGGAATTAAAGAATAATCATGTCCTCTCAAGTTGTGTGTGTGTATTTGTGTGTACCCACGACATACTAAACAGAGAAAGAGGAATTTAAGACTCACACTCTCTCATAAATACTTGGAAGCCCTTTTCCCCAACAATCATAAATGTGAGGCCATAAATGTGTGCAGAGTGGATGGAATGACTCCAAGTCTGCCAGTCTCCTATCTTTAATTGCCACTTAATTTCTGTTTGACTCTAATTCTCTGAATTAATTCCATTTTCTCTCTCTCGAGAGAGAGAGAGATGTGGCGCACCCCTCAACCCAACTCCATCTGAGCTTACCAACTTTTGTTGGAAATATTGGGAGAGGAGAGAAAAAAATTGTTGTTATTGTTGGTAGTAGTCAACATTTCGCCTGACTTGTGTTTCTTCTCTTTGACCTAAGAAGTGAAGTGAGAGCGAGGAGGGCGAATGTCAATTATACAAAAGGTGTGAGAAGAGAATCCTCCTAGTTTCTACCTGGAATAGCCCCAGTCAATAAAAGATTGTCTACAGACCTGAATTTCCCCGACTCAGCACAAATGTACGGCGGCCATGGGAATAGGAAAGACGAGAGAGAGAGAAAGTTGTAGCTTATTTAATACTTAAAGCCGATTAATCTCATTTAATATTCTTAGCTTCATTACCCGGGATGTGTGTTTGGTCGTATACTTACGGTGTGTGTGTGTACACAAACCAAGCACCACCTCTTTTCATATTGTTGGAATAATTGTGAGACACAGCCAAACAAACTCACTTCCTCGTTGTTCTTCATTTTCCATGGAGGAGGAGACTTACAAGCCACCATCTCACCAAGACCAGTAACCTCATCCATTTATAATTAATACTTGGCATTTACCACTGCCCCACTCTCCCTTTCCATCTGCCTTTTGACTCCAAGACTACCTAATGTAATTAATTCTCAACTTGTGTTCTCTTTAATTGTATCAAACAACTACTCATTCATTTCTATCCCTGACAGTGTGTCTCTCTCATTCAAAGGTACTTCTCTCTCAATCACATGAAATCTTGGTCAAGTCAAAAAAAGACGCATTAACCATCTCCAAACCCAAAATCCCATTTTGAATTGAGAGAGAACCAAAATCCTGTCACTCACTCCCCTTCCTCAATTCCCGATGGACCGCCCCACTTGAGAATATCTTGAACATTTCAAGGAGAGAGAGAGAAAGAGGGAATGACTTGAAATTTGGTTACACTTGCCAAAACTTTGAATAATATTTTGACCAGTTCAATTTTTGCACAGATGAGACCTCCATTCAGTTACCTACATAGGTACTACGTACATCCACTTCGGCTGAGTTGCCAAAAAACATGATTTAAAAAAATACACATGGAAAGGTAGGGGAAATAAATGTGCGGGAAAAAAATTCTTTTTGGCTGAGGAAAACGAGTCTTCATGAATGTCGTTTTGGTATTTCTTTACATGTTGTCATAAATGTAGGGCTGTGCATTCATATTCCAAAATCTGCGGATAAGATGCAGTAAAAAATGAGACGCATAAATGCAGTCCCTTGCATCGATTTCTCTCATTTCCATATTTCCCCATACACATACAAACACACATACATCTACATGTACATGTATACGCAAAACGCAGTGGGACAAAATTGTGGCAGCTGCACTGTCCTTTCCCTGTTTCTCAAGGATATTTCTTTAAATTCACCTTCCTCACCTGCACTCCAACTCCACTTGAAGTGAAGGTAGGAAGGAGGAGGAAGAGGAGAAATAGAGGTGTTTGAGATTCTTCATCTCCTCCCGGAATTAGCCGTCCACATTTTTTTTCTTTTCTGTAGATAGGAAAAAGATGCGGCTGAGAGGCTATGATCCACTTTGTTATGGTCTGAAACCTTCCTTAATGTCCCTCTAAAACGGCAGACGGGGATGAAGAGGTTGAGGAGGAGGAGGAGGAGAGCGTATCAAAAAGTGAGCCTCTTAACAGCATAGCACAGTCATGCCAATAAGTCTTGATGATTTGAACTTTTTTTAAAAAAATTCATGGATTTGAGTGGAGCGAAGCGGAGTAAAAGGAGAAGGAGGGGCAGGAAGAGGTTACCCATTTTATTCCTTATGTTCAGATGCGGCTGGTGGCTGAGTGCGGTGGCGACGGCGGATGTCTGGTCAAAACCTCAGAGGTGTCATGATATCCGTATATATGGACTTTAATGTCGAGAAGAGCCATCAGCAACCAGTACAGGAGCAGCAGAAAAAGCATAAAGAGCTAGCATCTTCCATGCAAATTTTATGGTGGTCGAGTCCACGTATGAATTTCTGAAATGTGTTTCGAAAAGCGAGACAGGAATACTCGAGGAATTTTTGCAGGAATGAAGTTTTTTCTGTTGGAAGACATTCAAACATAAAATTCACCCTCTCTCTCTTTCTCTTTTCTCTCTGTTGGACACATTCCTGGGGATGAATTCCAAATTGTGTATGCGTGTTTTTTGAGGACGATCATTTCGTGATGTTGTTCTTTTTGTTGAGTAGTCGTCTAGATTGAGAAATGGTTTTTTGATACATCAACACCCAATGTCACATTATCCTCTCTCTTCTCTTCAGAGTCTTGAGAGGTTGAGACTCATCCAACATTAAGAGAGAGAGTTGTGTGTGTGTGTTGGGCCCATGTCCACCATTTAATGTGTCAGAGGGTGAGATTTATGGAGAGGGGCATTTTTGAGAATTTCATGGATTTAGTATTATAATAAATTATTTATATAATCGTTCATCGTCCCCTCAGACGTACAGTGGAAATGCATTAATTGCTCTGCCAAACGGCCGCCTGTAAATGGAACGACCGTTTGAAGCGTTCCTCATAAAATGTGGTGTGTGTCTGTGTGTTTTGGTGGATAGATCTATGAGAGGATGTTATGCTGTGGGATCATAAAATAATTGTTGCTCTCATCTTCCCCCTCACAGATAGTGAGTGTGTGTAATGGAAGGAACGAGTTTTTTTCTCCTCTGTTCTTGCAAAAGTGCGTAATGCTGACACAGAGGCCGTCCAACTTTTCCTTGAAACAGAGAAGCAGAAGAAAACCGCATTTTCATTCTCCGGAGGAGGAGATGAAAGACACAATTTTTGGCGTGGCTCCCGTCCGGCGTGTAAGGGGTACGCAAGACAGAAAATATTATTACAAAAGTATGGTTCATTCCTCAGTAGCTGAAACAAGGAGCCATTTCTTCCGCCTTCTCTAATTATTATCAAATGCGCTTCCATCTTATTATCCATTTTATACAAAACTGGGGGAACACTCTCTTCCATTCTTCTCAGCCCTTTGAAATAATAACAGTAATACACACCATTTTGAGTGGTTCTGGAGTGTGTCTTATGCACTTGACAAAGGGATGGTAACACCCCGACTGCAACTTCAAAATTATGACACGTCCACTATTGCAGAGATGGAGAGGTTTCAAAGTTAAAATGGGGTCGTTTCGGGAACTATTTTGAGAGAGAGACAGAGGATAATTAGTCGTTAATAAATCAAGGCGATTTTGTGATTTTGAGGGGGCCGGTGGGACAGAGGATTGTGCAGAGTACCACAGGTGTAATCACACACACACAGTAGATACAAGAATATAATCCACATGTGATTTGTCGGTGCAGTGCAAAGAGAGAGTGAAGTCCACACACATACACACACGCACACACACGGAAAGGAAGTAGTAGAGAGGGGATAATTACATGAATTATGATCATTGAGCTTTCTGCTCTGCTTCGATTAGGTAATAATAATCCCTCTCTGCTTTTTCCCCCCTCTAATAATATAATTCACATTGTTTTTTCATTTCCCTTTTTTCTGCTACAGTCAGTCTATAACTCATGTTGTCTGTACTGCTACAGTTTACGTTATTCCTATGTAGTAGGAGGACATGTGGGGGTTTAATTGAGTAATTGTTTTTGGCCGTAAAGGTAGAAGGAGGGGACTTTGTGTGAGAGTGTGTACATAGAAATATCTAATATGTAGAACCTCTTGCCAATTGGCACTGTCACTGCCCATGAATTGAAAGGCATTTAATGATCATCGCGTACACTGTCACTACTACTACATACTAGTCTCCGGGAATTTTGAAGAGGGAGAGAAAGAGGAGGAGTTAATGGGTGATTAAGGGAACTGTACACGAAATTAATTCGCAAACTCAAATTGTGTGTGCACCCAGTTAAAATGCATTAAGGAAAGAAAGGGAAGAGAGGAAGCCTTGGATGTCATGTTTCTTCAAAGAAGTGGAGTAGCCTTGTACGTGTTTAAATTTAAGGATCTGGTAGCAACGAAAGAGAGAGGGAGGAGGAGGCAAGTGCCAATTTGATGATGCAAGTGTGTAAGAAGTTAATTAAATTTCCCTACATCTCCTCCTTGGAGTTCTCCTCCTTATCTGACCACATCACTCCCCCCGGACTTGGTGTGTGATGATGAGCGCTATCTTTTTTAATGGATATGCTTCTCCTCCTCCTCTTTACCTCCATGGACGACTTCATGTGTGGAAGTCCTTCCGTAGGATCGATTGTGTAGATTGCCAGGCTAGAAGCTACAAATAGACTCACTCTCTGTGTATCTGCCGCCTGCATCTCTCCCTCTCTACCTGTAATAATTGTAGTAGTCAAGACGAGAGGGAAAATTTTTTTTTCTGGTGTGCAAAAAACGTGACTTCCGTCCGTAAGCAAATTTTTTTATGTTGTTGCCAATTCCAAGACAAACTCATCAACGACACACATACAAACAGAGAGAGAGAGAGGAAACTGCAAGTTCAAAGAGAGTGCAGGTGCATAATGGAGAGAGAGGGGGATTGTCGTGAGGTGGATTTGAGAATTACTTTGAATTTTCATGTGAATGAATGAAAAAAAAGGAAGTTAAATGTAGAATGGCAGTTGGTCTTCCCTCCACTTTTCTTGTTGCTCTTGTTTGTTGTTTGTTGCTGTTGTTTTTATTTTGGCAAGTTGTGACTTGTGAAATAGAAAATGTGAGGAGAATAGCCGTTTCCCTTTTTTCCCCTGAATGAATGGGAAAAAGAGCGAGGGAGAGAGAGAGAAGAGAATTGCTCGCTAATGGTGCTCAGAGCAGTTTTTTTATAGATGCAACAGTTAAGAGCGAAATTTTTTTATTTTATTCCTCCCCATCTTCCTGGCTGTGTAGGAAATTGAATCCTTTATTATTATGGTCAATCCTCCCTCCATTCCACATACACTACTTGAAGCGGCGAAGGAACCCAGTACAATTTTCTGCAGTCCAAGAGAGAGAGAAAGAGATAAAAGTAGATAAAAAAGAGAGTTTTGCTATTTTTCACTTTCATCCAAAATTCATCCTTAGCTGTTGCTGCCGTTGGTAGTATTCTATCTTGATTGAAGTGCAGTGGTCATCCATCTTCAACGATGAGATTCAAAAAACGAAAGAAAGCTTTTCTCGCATTTAACTTGGCTGACTATGTAAATTAAAAAAATACATATTGAATTAATTGTTCTGAAAATAAGCCATGTAATTAGGGAATTTATATTTCTGATCCTACAATTTAGGGAAATTTGTATACCTAGGAATATTTCCCAGTAGCCGAATTAGTTTGTGTAGCTTTATTTAATTCATGCTATAAATGTAGAAGAAATGAGGAGGAAATGAAAAGAGCCGACTTTTGAGTTCTCATTATATTCCTGAAAAAATCCTCTAATGTTTGTGTTTACTATGTCAACCTTCCCTCCCCAATTGTTTACTAATTCAAACTATAAACAGAAGGATAAATTTACCCAGTCTCTCTTTACCTTTCATTTAAAATTCCTTTCATCTCACTCCCCTCCGCTCTCCTCTGCCGGGAGAGCCGAGACTCTGGAAGTGGACAGTCTAATTGGGGTCTGTAATTGTGAATTCAGGGGCTGTCACGGGATGTTCAAGAGACGGATATTTCTGTTGGAAACGTTTTTTTCCCTCTTCCATGCAGAAGAGGAAGACGGAAAAGAATGGATTCTGAGTGCTATGAAATCACATTACGCCAGACTGTATAATGAGCTAAAAATGAGAAATCATAATCCTACACTCCACACACACGCACTCGAGAGAGTCATAGAAATATGAATTATCCTGTCTGCTGAGTGAAGTTGATATGGATATATCCACAAACATATTTACACACACACACTCCAGCCATTACCATACGGATCTGGAAAGAGGGTTCGTCAGTGCATGAAATTAGAATTTAGTCATCTCCGCTTGTCCATCAAGGCAGAAGAGGAAGAGCTATTAAATATATTTGAATGCATTAACAAGAAGTCTTCTTCCTCTCTCTAGAAATCCTCTTGAATTTTGATAGTATAAATTAGCAAGGAAAAGACTTGCACACAACTCTGAAAATTCTCTCAATTTCTACTCCGTTTATTTTCATTAGAATTTGTGGACGGCTGCCCTTCTCTTGTACTCTTACCCCGTGTGCTCGCATTGCCCTGGTAATTCCGAAATTTTCTCTCTCCCTGCTTAATCCAATTTGAGTTTTCTCGGATGCAGTGTGTGTGTGTTTTGGAGGAGGCAGGACGGGAGTTGTTGGTGGGGACTGGCGACTGGAGGGAAGAGATAAAAAAGAGTTGGATGTGACCATTATGCCTTGACGATGGTTAATGGGAAATATTGAGGGAGGGTAGTGACTGTGTTGAGATGACAAGGGGGAATAAAAGGGGAGCGAGAAAGGAATTTAAATGGACTGATTGAGTCCAACTCAAAGTAATATCGTGGAGGAGGAGGACGACGGAGACGATGCTCCCTGACTGGACTGGGATTGCCGCTGTGTACACTTTTTCTCCCGTCCGACCATTCCGATTCTCTCTCTGGGGACTTTTTGTGCTGGCCGAGAAGAGACCAGTTAAATTGCAAGACTTGAGGTGCTTCTTCCTCCTCCCTCCTCCTCCTCCCTCCTCCTCCTCCCTCCTCCTCCCTCCTCCTCTTCATGTTCAATGAATGAGGGAGTCTCACGAAACGCACGACATGCTACGAGGAATAAAATGCAATATCCCATTGTGTGTGCTTCTCCCCTCTCTCTTTTTCATGTGCCTTTTTATCGTGTCAGAGCCACATGCAGAAAAAAACAGTCATTTTTTTGCATCCTCGCAAATGGATGAAAGAGTGAGAGAGATGTATGTGTGTGTACATACGACTTTTATGTGTGTGTGTGATTGTTGGATTGACGCTGCGTGGAACCGTTCCGTGCATTTTCCTCGATGATGGATATGGATTAAGTCTCAATAAAATGAGAAGAGTATGTTGAGACACGAGCAATCTTCATTTTTTTCCTTCACCCCTCCTTTCCCTCCCAACTCTTTGTGTGTGTGTGTGTGGGGCAAAGACGTGCACATTAAATTGGGACAATGGGAAGAGTCGATCATCCATGCCGCTCAAAAAATTGTAGTTGGTGTAAATGCAACAAAATGATATTTTCATCTCTGCATCTTTGCACAGTCAAGCCTCCTTCTTCGGATCACTTCCTTCTATTTTTTCTCATCATTTGTCATTAGCATGTAAAAAGGAGGGAGGGAGAAAATGTATTTAATGTGATATAAAAAATGCAGAGAGAGGGTCGTGTCTGTGTCTGTGTGTGTGCTAATCTAAATGATCCATTTGACTCATCAACTAAAGCCAGGTTCTCTCCATCCATTCAACAGTCACATTTTTTGATTACACAAGTATCAATCAATTTGACAATTAATGATGACTCTATCCCTCCCGAGAGTGTCATGTCAACCGTCATAAATGTACATACAAATGATCTACTATCTCCTTTATCAATTGAATTTCTTCTCTCTCTCTCTCGAGACTGTTCTACATCTCAATGATAGAGACAAGATCATAATATATTGCTAACATCCGAAACTTTAATGTGTACTAAAATTATGAGATGAAGATGATTTGTGATTTTTTTCCTCCTAATGTTCCCCCTCCTCCTCTTTCTCCTCCTCCTCACAATTGAGTCGTGAATTGGATGAAAATTTGAGGGAAAAGGGGAATGAGAACGTCACGACTTTGCTATTGCATTGAATTGTGTGTTCATGTGTGTGCCTGTGTGTGTGTGGAGTCAAGTTGGGGCGCATTGGATTCTCAGAGGGGAAATCAAGGAGCGTGTTAAAGTTGGAAGTGGGACTCTAGCGAAAAATCAAATGCGTCTAAAGAGAGACAGAGAGAGAGAGATGAGGGGGATGTGTGTGTGCCATTGTTTATTATTCTCCTCCTGCTTCTGTTCTCCTTGTTGGCAGTTTAACAGTCAACATGTTCACGTAGTGTGTTAAAAAACGGCATTTATTTTTCATCATCATCCTCACTCCTCGATCACTCTATTATACTACACTTTGAGCTGATCATTCCTCCTCCCGAGAGTAGTGCAGTATGCACTGCTCAACTGTAAATATAAATATCTATTGAGAGGAGATTGATCCCAGACTGCGAGAGCATGGCGTAGAGAAATGTAGACCCACTTCTCAAATTACAGAATGAATACATTTTGGAAAGGGAGGAGATGCAAGGATAATGATTCCCTTAGATGAGATGAGGAGATATAAAAATTATAATCAATTGTTTTTACGACTCTACCCCCACCTCACCTCCTCCTCCTCCTTTATTACTTTCTGTGGGGAATGGATGCTCAATTAAACCATCACAGTCATTTTTACTGTGCGTGTGTGTGCCTCTCTCTCTCTTCCGCCCACCTGCGAGAGATGAGTTTGATGAGTCTGACGTCATCTGAGCGGCTTATGAGTCCAGTCGCACAAAATTAGATCAGTTTTAATGAGCATTCCAAACTTTTTTAAAAGAAAAATATTGGAAATCCTCCGCCTCCTCCTCCGTCACAGCTTTGATCACATATTAGAGTCCCGGGGGAGGAGCAGCTGGAAACTGGAGGGAAAGGGAGCGGAAAGGAACTAAGAAGGAGGAGAAGTGAATGATGCGAAGAGTGAAAATACTCTGTTCATCGACTCATCTTTTTGCCTCCTCAAATGTCGCGTAGACTGGCAAAGACTGGAAAGATGAAGGTGCAAAACTCTGTATAAAGAGTGAAAGAAGGGGTTGTCCATTATCGGATTAGTTCTCAAATTTTATCGGTACATCAACAAAGAGAAAGGGAAAGGAGAAAGCTGGGGCCGTTAGTTTCCTTCAGGCAAGGAGAAAGGCGAGGAGAAAGATAGAGGAGGATCAGTCCCCGGCCAAAGTGTCTGAAATTAGTGTCTTTGACTTGGGATCGGCGTCTTTTGTGTTTAAGTACGTGTGTGTGTGTGGTTTGTGCCTGGATGGGTGAGGAGGATGGGACAGTGTGATGACAGCGGAAGCCACTTGATCATAATATTGTCACATCCCATCTCCCCTTTTTCTCTCCAGCCCAGCCAAGCGCCTCCATCCTCCATCCTCCGCTTTCTCTTCCTCTCTCTCTCTTTCTTTCTCGGAATTTTTAGGAGGTTCGGATGTCACGCTCAAATTCCACCTTTTAACTCATTCCCGAAGAGCTGTGGCTGGAGGAGCAGCTGATACCTGAAAGCCTCATTCATCTATACCCGTCTCCCATACACAGTCAAGGAGAACCCGGAGTCTTTAAAAGCCGTGCATTCCTCGGTCTTTTTCAATTACACGTACTTTACTACTTTCCATCCATATTCCATCCTTCATTGGAAGAAACAAATGGATTTATGGGCGCTAGGAATATCCAGAAAAGACCCCAGGGTATCATGGCAATGAATACGGTACTCACCAAGTCACGGAGTGTGTGTAGAGTGAAATAACGGATAATTTTATTTCCCACAGTTTGAATTGTGAACCTGTCCAGCTCTAGCTTTAGTTCCAGCTGAAGGCGATCCTAGAAGAAATTGGAGCTGGATTGTTTGTTTGTGTCGAGGGTGGATTCTTTGTCTCCTTATCCTCCTCTATTCTTCACCTCAGATGATTATGAGGATGGACAGGAAGATTGGTGTTTGTGAGGGAAAGATAGCTGTGGTCATATTGACTTTCCTTCTCCTTCAGGGATAGGAGTAATAAAATAGAGAAACACAGGAATAAAAATAATGAGTGGCCGAGTCATGCCGGGGATTGCCTTCATGTCATTTGAGAGTCCACTGAAATAAGGAAAGCCTTCTCTTCCTCTTCATTTGGATTGGAGACTCGTAAAAAATCCTCTCCTTCCTTGTTCACTCCTCGTCTTGACCCGACTTGTAAGATGGAGAAAATAAAAGAGCGGGTTTTGCACATGTGACTTTAGGCTTTTTGCTGACTACTCCGTAGAAGAGAGAGAGAGTGAGGTGTGTCAGCAAATGGACTTGTCCACCGGACTTTCTTCCTCATCTTTTGTGGTGGCCCCATTCCGAATCCTGTAGGCACTTTTGTGTGGCCACGTAATATGGAATGCCGTGGTGACTCTTAATCTGAGTGCTATGTGTATGCGTGTGTGTGGGGGGTATGGTCATCAAATGATGTGTAAGTGGAGGGGAGAACATGGAGAAGGTTGGCTGGCTCTTCTTGTTCCTTTCTCCCCCAATTTCCAAAGTGTAGGGACGGAGAGGGGAAAGAATCAGGACTCAGGTCACAGAGGCAATCCTCAGCCGTCGTGTCTCCGCTCTACCCTTTGTGTGTGTGTGTGTTGAGAGGGGCAAGTGATATAGTGGGAGGTGGATGCAGGGCAGGCAGGCAGCATTGATAAATTTATTACCCTCTTTTTCCCCGACCCTGGTTCCCTCCTATTTTTTTCTTCAAGTCCTCCTCCTGCGAGCTCCTCACAAAAGTGAAGCTCCAGTTGGGAACGAGTGCAACAAGAGAAAAAATCACATTCTATTTTATTTTATTTATTTTTACCTCCCTCCTCCTCTCTCCCTCCTGCTTACAAACCAGGGAGACTCCAGGGACCACACTCACCACAAATCATCTTGTTCCACTTTTTGACTCCACCACCTCCTCCTCCTCTTCTTCATCCTCCTCACAATTCCATCTTCATCTCGAAAATCTTTTTGTCAGGATTCAATTCCACCTTTTTTTCCCTTACACAAAACACAAACACTTTCAATTCAATCCCAAATTGTTTTGTTCCCTTCTCTTTCCCTTACTCTCAATGCTCTCAACAAACTGGACCATCTTGAAAGAGTTTCTGGACAAATCCCAGCTTTCCCTTTGCCCTCTTCTCTTCTACTCTGAAAAAATGAGAGAGAGAGAGCAGAGAAATGGAGTTTCGTACATTTTTTCGCAAATAGAGACATGGACATGCAGCACACTATTAGGCTGGGCCCATAAAAAATGTGTAAAGACGTCAGGAGGATATGAGAGGGCAGGGAGGACAAGGTAATGTGGATCATGTTGTGTGTGTGTGTTATTTATGATTTCCTCAAGCACTTTCCACAAGGGACACGCTCCCATCATCAAGAAAAAGCTCCTCACTCTCTCTCTTACTCCCTCCTGACCTTCTAAATCCCTCCACTCTACATTCTTGGAAGCTCACCCATGATTAATTACCTCCTCTCTAGCTCAGCGACACACACACACACACAATTGCTCATGATTTAAAATGACGCAAAAAATAAACCGCAATGAATGACTCCATTCCCCCCATTCCCGACTCCTCTTAATGTTGAGAATAGCCTCTCAACTTGTGAATACTTCTTCCCATCTCTCCCACTCTCTCTTTGCCATCATCTCATTTTTGCAGAGGAGAGAAACCTTCACATGCACATTCCTTGTCTTGTCTGAGAACAAGTTTTTAAACGGAGGAGAGGGAGGGAGACAGGGACCTTTAGCATTGTAAATACTGAATGTTGTACAATAATTACACTTTATGCTAATGCTAATGGATAATGTGTATGATTAAGGGAGCATGAAATACGGAGGGTGAGTGAGTGAGTTGTGTATGTAGAAAATATGAGGAAGAGGGATGACTGTCTGTGTGTGTGGGCAGTGTCTCACCAGATTAGCGACGGAGAGAGATTCTCTCAGAGAAATTTTTTTGGACAAAACAAAAATGTTGTGTGAGTTTTTGGATGGAGAGAGAGGGGCTGGGCCGCCGTCTGGTTCTTCTATTTTTGTGAGGTGGCTACTCCAGATCCCCATCTTCCCTCAATTTTTGCTCTGTTCCTATTTTAATCATAACTGTATGATGAAGGTTTTTGAGAAGCTGAAGCGGTCCTCTAGGCAGCCGATGGCATGCTAGTAGAATATTGCCCAGGAACAAGACGAAGAGGGGGCACCAAATAAATCAAAACATGAGTCAGCATCAACAACATGAGCACCATTTAATCTTTTATGTTTGACTATGATAAATAATGCTCCCCCTTCTTCTTTTTTCTCTCCCCCTATATATGGACAATCAAGAGAGAGGGAAGGAGAGAATGCAAACAGACCATATTCCTCCAACACATGCAATATCTGTACACACACACACACAAACACACGTAGAGAATAATCTACATGGAGACTATGTGCTATTAAATTTGGCAGGGAGTGTACAATCATTCTATTCTTGTCATATTTAGAGGTGCTCTGGCTCTTCACATCTTCTTCCTCCTCCTCCCCCTCCTTCTCCTCGTGTGTGTGTGTCTGTTGATGAGAGAGAAGATTTGAGCCCATCTCTAATCTCTTCGTATTTTTCTCTTGCCCTATTTGGTTCTTTTTGTAAAGTTGTGACTTGTCAATCCCAGCTGTGGTGAAAATCTTGAGAGAAGGAAAAAAGATGAGAGCGTGTGTGCATGTACATAGTGTGTGTGAGAGAAATGTTTTTTATGTGAGTCCCACTTTTTGTAAACTAACCAATATTGACTTGTGAGGGATGTGTGAGCTTTGTGCTTATTTTTTTCGCCTCTCATTCAACGCTTAATTTTAATGTGAGTACTCCTTCAAAAATACAGAGACGAGTTTATTAGTCCCTGTATTTCTTTCCTGTAGGCTTAAGAGTAAATTGAAATATTGGAATTAGTTATTTGTTACACAAATTGATACACTTTTTAAATGGATATTGACGACGTGGAGGATCTTTTTGAGTGCAGAGTGTGTTTCTCCTTGACACAATATTTAGGTTTTGTAAAAACATTTGGAGTTGGAGGAAATTGACATATTTTGCGATACAAATTGATATATTATGGTTAACTCTGTTCTCTTGTAAATGGGGTGAGCTGGATTGTGTCACTTCTTTACACACTGTCCATCCCAGTGCAAACATAGTCAATGGAGATGAAGAGAGTGAGATTGAATGGGATTTTTCTCTCAAGGTTTTTGCTGAGAGGTTGCATGCAGCTGTAGAGATACTTAGTGCATGAGGCAAAGGTTCCTTCCCTGTAGTTAATACAGAGAATAAAGAAGAGAGGAATGTGTGTTAAATAAATTTGCCTTTTGAAACCTCACATGAAGAGGATTCTTGAATGAGTCCTCACACCAATTACGAACGTGGAGTGGAGATTCGTGGGGGAGGAGGGAGATTTGCCACGTTCATTCTTTGCATAGGCTGCTTAGTCAACCTTGAGAGGAGACGAGAGTAATGTTTACCAGGAGCGCAATCCTCCCTCCCATGGCAAAAATCTATAATCCACGCAATTTAAGAAAAGAGTGGAAAAGAAGTGATTCTCCTCTCAGGAGAACGTCTGGAGTGTTTCCTTTTCTTTTTTTGGCAATAACGGTCGCGGGGAAAGAGGGAGAAAGACATTAATAGACTAGATTATTATTGTGGAGGCCTACACACATTATGTTTCGTTTGTTCTCTCTCAAGAAACGTAATAAATGGTCGAAAGAAATGCTTATGAAATATTTGAGCGTTTGTGGAGAAATAAATCCGCTCAAGTCTCTCTCTCTTTCTTCTGCCCTAAGCTGGCAGTTTTAGAGAGAAAGAAGATTAGTATTAAATATTATTCCTCAGACCCTACACAAATGGGCTCTGTATCTGTAGAATGTGAGGGATTGTGCCGGAAGAGTTGAAAAGTCCTCCCCTCTCTTCTCTAGTTGCGAAGCTCAAACAAAAACTGTTTGACTATTTACGTATTAAAGGGGCCGGATTTCCTTCAGCGATTCATCTCTCATCCATGATCTGCACACATTCCTCTGCATATCTCCCGGATTAGTTGGGACCGAATGCGAACCGAGTCAAATCAGCCTCTGGCTTCCTCTCTCTCTCTCCACTTTTACTTTCACTTTGAGGGAGAAACGGTTCAAAATTGGATGACTCTTCTACTCTGTACATTCGCGGTCACATTTACACAGTCTCTGTCATCCATTTGCATTTTTTTGGACAGAGAGTGGATCAGTTGACAAGAAGGTCGTCAAGCTGAGATTATTTAGTACGAACCATATGCAGTGACAATGGCAGGTCATCTTTCATGTCTCCTCAGTCCAAGATTTAACGGACAAACACACGACACGAGTGTCAATTCAAGATTAATGGTGACCAGAACAAATTCTCCAAATTCATGAGCGAGAAAAGAGAGGAGAGGAGCCAAACTTTGTCAACTGGATTCAGTTTTTGGACAGTACCTTACTCGGAATTCATTGTCCTCTTTCTCTCTATTTCATTATTTGAACTGTGAGGAGGAGGAGGAGCGAATTATTTGGGATGAAGCGTGTCCTCTTCCCCTCCTCGAACCAAATGGTAGACTCGTAGTTCACTTTTTCCCTTTTTGACTGAGGAGCAAATTGAGAAGGTTTTTTGGTGATGTTTCTTGGTAGTTGGTTTAGGCGTCCGTGTTTGGTTTTGTCAAAAAAAAAACTCGTTTTCTTCCTCCCCTCCTCGCTCGCTTGTGCGATGCGAAGGGGTGACGACTGGTCATCACCACACATGCACACTTGCAGCCACAGCCACATCCAGGCACACATCCTCATTTTCCTCATCCCAGAAATTACAAGGAGCTGAGAGGAGGGAATGGACGTCTGGCTGTGTCAGCCGAGATGAGATGAACAAGTGCAATATACATTCATCTGCCTCCCTTCCTTGTGTGGTGGATGTGGACCGTACTTTTTACGTGGGCGGGAAAGAGAAGGGGTGAGACACTCCAAAAAAATTTCAAGAGAGAGATATGCACACAAAGAGTATGTTAACCAAGTGGGCATTCCATGACTGTAGAATGTAGGGTGTTCTCGCTTCATTATCTTATTTTTGCATTCGGCAGACATTTCTCTCTCTCCACTTGACTCCATCGTATTTAGACAAAGAGCACACACTCCCATGTGTGTGCGTGTGTGGCTTATTTGAACTCCAAGAGTCACATACTGTAAAGGTTCACTACTTAGTGACCCCCTGGAGGGTTCTACACTTTCTTCCCGACTCCAGGAAAAGATCGTATTAATCGAATCCTAGTTTACCTTCTTTGCACTCATGTAAAATGCAGAGCCTGGATAAAAATAGAACTTAATCCGAATACTTTCCCTTGACTAAATTAGAGAGAGCTCTCTAAAGAGCTATTACGGTATTCTCCTCATCTGATGAATGAGATATGGTTGCACGTGGTCAAATCAATGTCAAAATGCTTTCCAAACCATGTAAGAGAGAGAGGAAAGGTTGTTGTGCCTTGTATTGCATGACAACTACAGAGGAATTGTTGCTGGTGGTATTCAATTCCTCTGTTTTATTTCCCGGATAGGAGGAGAGACTTTCTCCTTTGTCTGACTGTGAGAGGGAGATGATGCCAAATGAATGTTAAGTAGGGCAGGGCGGGAGTTTAATTGTTCCGTTCCCAGTGTCAAGATTTACGTAAGAGGAGGATTTTGGTAGTCACCCTGTTAATTGTCCTCATCATGGCATGGTGTGATGTGGTTGAGGGTCAGAGTCGGGGACACACACACCGTCTCTCGTCTCTCGTCTCTCTCTATTTTGAGATTGAGGGATGGAGATGGAGTGTCAAGATTCTCTAGGGCAGATGACGGGAGAACAATGACCCACTTCATCTGGTTGGGGCTGTAGTGGCGGGTAGTGTTGTTGGTTCATAATGAGAGGGAGTTTATTAAATGGGTTAAATGGGGAGTGACAGGATGGATGGATGGTTGTGGTTGGGTTGATTCATCACCATTGTGTTTTGTTTGCACTGGGATTTGCATGTGGAAGAGATGCAGAGGGGGAGAGGGAAGCATTAGCCAGGATGTCAAGTGGCGGACACAAAAGAGGGAGAGTAATGTTTGGAGATGGAGGTGCCAAGATTCCAAGTCCATTTCCAGAGAGAGAGAGTGTGAGAGGTGAGGTTGTGTGGGAAAGAGGCAGAATGATTCCATAAGGCTGCACTTAGGAGGAAATTACTTTTGTACAGACAGGCTGGGGGATGGAATGTGAGAATGTGTTTGTGTGTGGATGAGGTGGATGGAAGGAAATTGGAGGTAATAAATTGCTTGATTTGAAGGAAACGACAATTAAGTTTCCTTCCCATCTCTCTCTCTCCCTCCTCCTCAACCACGATTGGCAGTGGCAATTTTCTCCATTAACTTTGTCTCTATATCCAGCGGATCGGAACGCAGAGGAGGAGAGGGCATTCCCCAAAAAACTTTCTCCCTGACTTTGTTCTCCCGCATGCTGCATGTTAGAGGATGGATTCGGATTCTAATGATGGCACGGCTACGGGATATTCTCCCTCCCCCTCTCTTCTATAGATGTGTGAAACAAAGTAGAGTCTGTCATGGCAAGATGTATGAGCGAACACTCAACTCTTCTTTGCATATTCAGAGGAGGGGGAGAAGACATGACAAGCAAATGCATGGGATTTAGGACTTTCAAAACTCTCCTCTTCATTTCCCGAAGGCTAAAGTCACCACAAAACTTCCCTACACACATTTCTCTATACTCTGGATATGCTATAGAATAGGAGAAGAAGAAATCCTTCTCAACTTAATTGTAAATGAATAATCATTCGTTGAAGAAAAAATCCTTGTCTCCTACACAAATCTGCATTGTCCAGATCCCTCCAAAATAGATATGATCTGGGATAGAAAAGTGGACATCAAAAATGTGCGTGTGTCGTCGTCCATTAGGATAAAATATTGTCCTCCTTGGCTGGACAGTGGATAAAATGGAGACGGGGGATTGAGGGAAGATAAATAATGGAGATACGATTAAGTCTCTTCCCTCTCGGGCTGTCCAGGATGGAGAAGGGAGAGAGAAAGAGAGTATGTATTTATGATCTTGTCCTCGAAGGCTTATTTACCCATCTATTTACTTGTTTCTGTCCAAAATCCTGCGGCCCAGCGTATTGTACTTTTGGTATGTGGAACTCGGTCTTTGTACAGTAAATTCCATCCGCATTGACACTCTATCCTTTTGTCGAGGTTCGGAGAGAGCGGGGAGGAGGAGGAGGAGATGGGCGGGGAAAGTTTTGTGGTGAATTCATTCATTCTCCTTCCAATGTACAATACAATGTAATAGAGAGTACACTTTAATTGGAATATATAAAGTTACTTTGGAGAGTCTAATTGGGATTTATGAGATTGCAAAAAAATTGAGGGGGTCACCAGGGGAAGTCGTTTTTTGTGTCTGTGTGGCTATATTGTCCAACTGAGTTGTGATTGAAATCCTGAGGAGCAAATAAATAAAAAACTGCCTTTCCTGTCAGTCCAATTTGGACGTGTGTGTAAAGTACGTATGTGTGTTTGTGTGGAGTGAACGAAGGAGTCTTTCTCATCTGTGCATTTCGGAGAGTGACAGGGACAAGCATTAACGTTTTTCCTTCTTCTTCTCCTCTCCTTTGGACTGCATGGCTTGAGATGGCAGGTTGTCAACAATTGTGGAGGAGGAAGAGAAGAATTGAGATCAAATTGACAGTTTAATGTATGACTCCCCCCCCTCCACACACACACACACTCCATCTCCATTTTTAGCTCTGATTTTAATTCATTTATGGAATGGCTATTATTGACCCTGACAGGGAAGCTTCATAATAAAACACCTTCATAACAATAATACTCTTCAGTCAGACTCCACGTCCAACCAAGTTACAATGTAAATAACAATATGACTGTCAAATTAATAACCAGGGGGCTGATTCTCGTACGACTTAACAGAATGTTAACTTTAACATCACATGTTATTTATATGGACTAACATATGTTAAGTTGATGTTAAGTGTACGAGAATCAGCCCCCAGGAATTCAATTTTGTGAACTCAAGTGTAAAATGTGTTTCCAGGGGACAGTACAATTGACATTCTTCAGTTTGAACTCTGACTCTAGGGGAACAATTTATTCATATTAGTCGTCATCTGTGGAGAGAAAGATTATTTTAACCAAGATGTAAGGACTCGATGTAATTGACAAAATATTATTTTGAAGAGTAAGAGGCCAATAAAAACAAGTGAAATTATTTGTGAGACGGAGAGAGAGTCGGACGCATCTGAAGCAACGACAACAACAAAATAATGTTGGCTCTCTTCTCTTCCTTGGCTAAAGTACAACAAAATGGAGTTTTAAATTATCAAGTTGATTCCCTGAGGGAGGAGGAAGAAGAAGAAGAACGATATGATGATTAGTTAATTTCTTGTTCTTGAGCGTCGGATGAAGAGCGGTTAAATATTTGCAAATGATAAATATTTGAGCCACACACACACAACAAAATATTGGCAATGTTGTATTAAAGACGGGAGTCTTTCTCCTCTCCTCTTCCCTTGTTATTGTTTATAAAGGGAGAGACAAAGAGAGAGGGGGAAAATGATGGATGATGGTTGACTGTAGTTTAATAGCCGTCAGCATCTTGTTCGACATTCCGAATCCCTTGTAAACTTGATTCTTCCATCTCCTCCTCCTCCACTACCATTCCTATCCGACCATAAGGATTTTTATATATATAGATTTGGAATTTGGCTCCCATTTCCTCCGTCTCATTCTCCACAGTCAGCCTCAGTCTCACCATTCCAATTACAATGAGCGTCAACGAGGAAGGCTAGAGTTGGGAGTTATGATTATTTCCTCCTATTCCCTCCACCGCAGACGACACACGAGGAGAGGGAGGAGGACAAATACGCGGGATTATTGGGCACAACTTTTATTTCGTTATTTTCCTTCTCTCCTTTATACTCTCCATCTCACACATTTCTTCTCCTCTGTGTGTGTCTCTCTAGGCTTTTCCATTACGCGTCCCGCGGAACATCTCATTTTATCTGAGTATGTACGTCATTCCAACTTCTTCCTCCTCAATTACCAAGTCCTATGTCATACTCAACTTCATTGCAATGGAGTGGATGGGGAGTGTATTGGTTGATTTGATTAAGGGAAGTTATCTAAATCAGCCCCCCTTTCTTCTCTATCCGTTTCGGACGCAGTCGGAATAATCTTGTCTTTGTTGAGAGAGAAGAGAAAAAAACGTTTCATTCTCCTCTGCGGCTAAAAATACTAAAAGAGACAAAGAATGACAATGGTTGTGTCGGTGGAGGGTATCATCATGTCAAGTTGATCTTGGCGCTGGTGCCCTGGATTCTTTCCTCTAGAAGAATTCCCTCCTCTTCTCTGCTTCTCTGAGATTATACGATGGGAGTATATATAACTTTTTCAATTGGGAGAGTGAGTGTGTGTGTAGCCTTCAAGTTTGTTTATTTTTAATTGCCATGCTCTACTGACTCACTCGGCTCCACAACTTCCATCTTACAACTTTGTGTGTGTGTGTGTTTATAGGCATGTTGTGCATAGGGCAGATGTCAAGTGAAAATACAGTAGGGATAGAAACCTTTCCTTTCGAGAGAGAGAAAAAAATGTTAATAATATTTTAAAACAAAAACAAGCTCCAATATTTATATTGTCAATGCTGCTCTACAAGTTACACACTCACTTTGTATGCAGAGAGAGGGAAAGCCTCGTCCCTTTGAATTGGATATGAATTTGAGCATGGGATGTGTCCACGGTTTGTTAAACGCGAGGCCGGTACCTTGTGTGTGTGTGTGTGGACTGTGAGAGAGAGAAAAGGCAGTTGTACTAATGATGATGACGTAGGTCATGGTTGGCTGAGCAAAAACTTGTAACTGCACCAACTCCACTTATCGACTTTATGATCGTGATACTATTGAAAGTGAATGGTGTGTGTGTGAGTGAGTGTGTGTCTATGGAGGAGAGAAGAATAAAGCGAAAATTTGACAATTGAGTAGCATTAAAGAAAAATCTTTTTTTCATATTTAAAAAAAAAATCTACATCTGCATTATGATTATCAGTCGCGTTGCGTTGTGTACAAATGTGTAATGACTTCTGTTCCCCCCACTCCCGACTCTACATAATAAGGAGATTAATTAAGAAGAGAGTCATGTTTGAGTTAAATACGATTACATAATCTCCTTCTATGTACGCACATTGTCATTGTAATTAATAATGATCTCTTTGTTAACTCTCACATGTGTATGTACTACGTACGGTGGAGAGTGAGGACTGCCTTGAATCTCAGTCAAAGAGAGTATGAGTTGTGTGTGTGTGTGGCACTTTGGCCTTTTACGTCCTTTATGTCATATTCCTTCACAGTCCTCCGCAACTCTTCCGTGTGTGATGGACACGATCGTAAAAATCTGAACAATTTCTTTTCTTGTTCTCTTCAAATTTACGACCGGCTCTGTCCGCCTGCCTGTGTTTGAACAAACGTGCAAATGAAAAAACTTTTATGTTTATTGTGAGAAAAACGCCAACATGAAGAGAGAACACTCTCACTCTCTTTTTCTCCTTTGTGTATTCTTGGACTTGTTCAAAGAGAGACGTGGGGAGCTAATTAATATTTTCATCCGCTTTTGTGTGTGTGTGTGTTATTTCATAAAATAACGTCCAAAAATCTTGTCCAGTCTTTTTGAATTCAAAGTTTTTTCAAAGGAGCCTTGCAAAAATATTTCTGCAAAAATTCTCTTCTTTTAATTAACCCTTATCTTCCACAACTGCTGCTCTCTCTCTCTATTCTACGAGTCTTTTCGCTGGACAAAAATAATTGGAAGGAAGAGAAAGTCAGTCAGAAGCTTAGCCGGTGGTGGGCTAAGTTGATTAGGGAAGGATTTTGGAAAATTGGGACTCCAAAGTTCGCACAGAGAGAAGAGAGAGAGAGAGTTGAATTGGGAAATTCCCTTTCCCTGTTTTCCCTTTGTATACATTAAGTGTGGTGTGGGATGGAGGAGAAGAGAGGAAGAGAGTGAGAAGGAGGAGGAGAAGCAATTTAACTGCCGTCGTTCCTTTTGGTTAGGGACTCCAAGGAGCAGTTATTTATGTAGTAAATGTCTGTTTGGGGAGGTCCAGCTCCGGCCTTGACTGCACTGTGCCGCTTTTAAGGGAGGCGGATGGAGGAGGAAGAGGGAGTAAAGGATATTTTGCGGTGGATAGCCTCACAATGGTGTTAAACTCAATACACTCACACACACACACATTCTTCAGGCACACTCCAACATCTTCTCTGACGAGAGAATCCAGAGACTGAGACCAGACTCACATATAATTTAAACTTTTTTCAAGAAAAAGAATACAAGAGTACAAGAGGGGAGCCCATGGCCCTCTCATGTAACATCCTTCTAATTTGATTTCATGCTCTTTATATCTCTTTTCTTTTGAAAAGAAACAGAGAGCAAGAAAGGATTTGTTCGACGCTCTGCGTCATTTTAAGAAGATGGGGGGGGGGAGAAAAAGTTTCCATGAAATTGGGAGTTCCGTGTTCCTCGGAAGTTGAGCTTTGTGTGTGTGTGTGTGATTTTAATTTGAATGGAAGGGGGAGGGTGATAGTTGATATTCTAATGTGGGGCGTAATTGTAACTGGGGATGGATGGAAGAGTCGTAAATATGGGACTGCCTTGCCTTACGTAGTGCTGTGTGCGTGTGTGTGTGTGTGGCTGGGCTCGGAATTTTATGGGGCCACATAAAAAACATTCCTTCCGATCCTTGTCGGGCTTGTTGAGAGGGGCTGGCGGAAGTGAGGCATTGTCTGAGTCCTAATGGAGGGAGATGAGATGAGTCTCTCTCTCTCCATGATCAGGAGGCTCATTAATCCGATTTTAGCTCATTGCACAGCCAGCCCTCAATCGGTAGTCAGTCAGTCTTCCCAGAGAATTAAGATGATGAAGGGATAACAAAGAGGGGAGGGGGAAGGAGGAAGAATGGGAAGAATTGACTGTCTGGAAAGGAAATTCATTGGACTTTTTGGGGAAGAGTGGATTGTGAGGGAGGAATTGACAAGAGAATTGTCTTCTTCCCTTGCCTTGTGAGTTGTGGAGATAATCTGGATATGACTGTAGATTGGGTTTTGAGTGTACTCTCCTACTCCACTACAGTACTTACTACCTTGAGTACTTCTTGGGATAGAAGGAGGGAGAGAAATGAAAGAGATGTTTGCCAAGTTTGACATTGTTTACGAGTTTGGCTTGATTGTCTCATTTAATGTAGTTTATATTTTCCTCCCTCCTTCTTCTCTACTGCCACTGCTACATCTCAATTGATGATGCCTTTAACTTGGACTGGAGAAATTAGAGTGTGGAGTGTTCTCGTACGTAGCATGTACACAACTAGCTAGCTTTCTAGTTGTAAGTAAAAGATCCTTTTCCTTATTTTCATCTCCTTTTCCTCCTCTCCTTCTTCTCCTCACGCTCCACTTTTTTGTTTTGATTCATTTCAATTTTTTGTACGACTGGTTTATGACTGGAACTTGATGGTCAAATCTTGCAAATATTTGTATGTGTGTGTGTGGACGTGGGTGTATAAAAATCTGGATATTTTTAAGTGCCATCATTTGACTTCACTTTTCCTCCTCTCGTTTTTTCGTCCTCGCATCTTATTTTTTCAGTCGTAGGGGATGTGGAAATAAAATTTATTTTCTTGTACACTTTTCTTGGAATGGAGTGCAGCGTAAAGTTGACAGGTTGGCGTGAAAGTCAAAAAAGTTTTGTAACATAAACAGAGAGTGACTCATGTGGAATTTATTCCAAGTAGTGAGTGTATGTGAATTGACATTTTGTGCGGGTGAGTCATGCCCCGTCCCCGTCCCTTTCCATTCTCTCTCTTCCCTCCTAACTTTACAATAGGTTGAGTGGAGGATGGGAGTGCAAAAAGTGGCGTGTGCTTTTGTGTGTTCTTCTGATGATAATTTGCACACTGTCAGCCACGTGGGTTGGCAGTTAGGACGAGTTGGAGCTTTTAAAGGGCATAAATTAGCCACAAATAGAAAAGTCCATGTACGATTAGGACAGGGAAGCCAAATCTATTTAAAACAGCAGATGACGGAATGTATTGCGAAATACGAAGGAGGGGACCAAGTAGATGAGAGGACGAAGAACCATCAAAATTATTTAACTTTAAATTTTAATGGGAATACACGTTCCATTAGTCACTGCGCATCAGTGTGTGTAGTCCCATAATTTGCCACACACCGACAAACACACACGCAGACTGTGTTTTCTTTACATTATGGCATTCATATTTAATTCCTTTGCGTACGTGATGGATTATTGTCATAGTTAAAAAGCACAGCTGACAATACTTTATATTTTAAAATACACTTCAATACTCCTCATCAAATTCTAATGGATTTTGAACATACATTTAGTCGTGTGTGATGTAAATCCATAGCCTTTAATGTAATGAGAGGTGTGCTTTCATTGTCCCTGTACGCACACATCCCTACTCTGAGAGAGTGAGTGTGTGTGTGTTTGTGAGTGATCGGGGTAGGTCTGGATGGGTTAGGAATTTTGCATGCGAGTTGAAGTATTTTCATGGGCAAGGTGAACATGAAGGAGATTTGGCATTGACGCCACATTCACACACACAAAACTCACTCACTCACAATTTCATTTGCATGTGACTTTGTCTTCCATTAACTACTCTCAAATTTCCTTCTATGCTCTTCTCTTGATGATGAAATAAATTAGCACAACTGACTGAATGTTGCACAATCGACTTGGTTCTATTCTGTTTCTCTTTTTGCAAAAAGAGGATGGATTTCAGGTTGGGAAAAAACTAACTATTTCTACCAATTTCCACTTTTTTCCCTTCTTCTCTCTCTGTACAACTCATCCAGTTTTTCAACTCCTCTGCCACGCATTGGTAAATACACTTTATTATTGTCATGCACTTGACTGGGAACAGGACGACGATGACGACCCAACGAATGCCAACAGTGCGGTGCATCAAATAGAAAGGGGAAATATTCTGGATGACATTCAGAGAGAGCAGAAGGGAAGGGGAAGAGCGAATGTGTGCAAAAGTTTATTTCCCAAGAGTTTTTAAATGGCAAGTTGGATAGTGAACAAGAAAAAAGAGAGAAGAGAGTGAGAGAGTGTGTCTACGTGTGTGGAAGGTATGACTGGGAATAATTGAAATTCCATATGACAGACAATTCGGTCGACATTGACTCCCTGACATCCAGTCCCAGTCACTGCTCACTGCCACCTGCGGCCTCCAAACTCTGACTGTCAGCATCTTGTTTGATTATTCATCTCTCTCTCTATCCTCATCTCTTCCTTTTTTCTGTATTTCTAATGGGGTTTTCTTTGGGATGGAAAGAGACAAGCCATTGAAATTTGTGACACATTCTTCAGGTCTGAGGAGCGCAGGTGTGTTTTTTCTTGAACCATTCTGGTTGTACGGGAGGAGAGGATAAAGTCTCACACGACAACCACGACGACAGCACATCCAAATCAATCTGATGAATAGACAGAGAGCTGATTTACTAGTTTCATCCTGTCCCTCTCAATTCTCCTTGCAGAAATCCACTGTCGCTCCATAATAAATCCATCTTGTTAAAAATACAAAACCATCTGTGGTCTGCAGTGTGCACTGTGTGTGCGCGGAATATCTTCTTTTTCTCTCCTCCTCTCAGAAAAAATGTAGCTACTCTGACATATGGCTTTTGATTGGGATATTACTTAGACTATTACCAAAAAAATTGATTTTGACAACCCTCCATATCACTTACATGAGACCTTTATCAACGAAGACGAGTTTTCCCCTCAAATCTCCATTCCAAACCAGACATATCCACACACACATAGCGAATTTTGAGGCAGAGTACACTCTACGTGAAACTTGAGACTGCTGGGTAGATCAGGTGAGATGGAAGGAAGGTAACGAGTGGAATTTTGCAAAAACTTCTTCAGATTGCTCCTTGGGTCAAATTCCACGTCCTTGGTGAAACCGGAGAAGGGAAAAAGGGAAAGCAGTGAAATATAAATGTGGCTTTCGGGCAGGATTAGTGGAGGACAATGTCCGGTCGTTCTTCATAATAATATGCTATGATTCGCATCATTTTACAAATGAGGAATAATCCTCGATGCTGAGAAGAGAAAGTCTCTTGTTGATGCATTAAATTTCTTTACCGTAAATTCGGACTTAGAACTCGTTCATACAATCCTTAAATCATGAGAAATTCATCTACTTCCATACTTTGGAAGTGGATAAGTGACATTTCTGAAGTGATTTTATCAAAACCCGATTCCCTGGGGGGTTCAATTGTATTTCTACGGTATCCCTCAGACCCGCTGAAGATTCAAGAGAGAGTCGGAAAGTCGGGAGAACTTTGGCCCAGAAGTTAGGCTATGTGGTGAGCTTTTATGTTAAATTACATGTGCTGATGCAGTCAGGTGTGTGTACATGTCTGTGTTATGGGAAAAGAGGAGATGATGATGGAACATGGAGTACTCCAGTCTCATCATTCCACGAAACAACTTGGACTGTCTCTACTTTCCGTCTGGAAGGAGTGGGCGAAGATGCCTTTCTCTTTCCTCTCTTTTCCCTGTCTCCGTCTCTGCACTTGGCACCCAAAGAAGATGGACTAGGTTATTTTTGCATTGAGAATGTAGACTTTCTCTCTTTTTTGCTCTAGTTCTTCTCCGCCGCCTTGGAAACTTGGGGACTGCGGAGAAAAGTGTGAAAAATACAGGACGAGAGAGAAAAAAGTCGAGATGCGATTACTTTCTCCTGTTTAGTTCCTTGTCCATTCTCTCAGAACCCGACATGTTCCAGTAAAAAAATGCCCCCTGAGGGAGAAGTGTACAGTGTACAGTAGTAGTTGTGTACATGTACAGCTCTCCACTTTTTTCATTCCCTTCACCCCAGGCTAAATTGTGGAGGAGGAGGAGGAGGGCAAGTATGGAGACATGATAGAAAGTTTTATGTAAACGAACGTGTGTCTATCGTTTAAGTAGGCTCTTCCTTTAGGGAAGGACGGAGAGAGGAAAAATCAATTTTTTACCACCATCACGTTAAAGCCATGCTTTGGCCAAGTCCGAGGCTACACAGAAGGAAGTGGAACATTTTTAAAAGAGGACTGTATGGAGAGTAACTCACTCACCTGCCCTCCATACACTTTCTCTCTTTCTCAATATACATGACATATCCTTCGAAGGAAATGGTTGCGTGCTCAGCAGAAGCTGAGTCACCATGAGCGACTCACCCGCAATGTGTCAGTGTGTGTGTGTGTGTGTTTTAGAGTCCGGGTCCTGCTTCGACCTGGACATGAGGAAATGGCATCATCAACATTTTTCTACTTGTAGGAAGAAGAGGAAAACAGTCGTTCTCTCAACTCAGAATTTTCCATGGTGGACATTTCCATCTGTTATTCTTGTCCAGGTTGATGAATAACTTTGAAATTTTCTTTGGACTCATCATTAGCCTCTCTTCTTTCTCTTCCAGTTGACTGTGGCTGTTGTTGGGCTGCAACAGGGTCCAGTCTGGACGGTTGTGTCTGCTTCTGGTTGAGCAGAAGGTTCCACGGCTCAGGCACAAAAATACACATGCGGCTGTAGCATGCAGACGCAATCTCATCAGTCGAGTCCAATTTCAAAATACACTATTTTACATGTACACAATCAATGTGTGTTTGTGTGGACGATGGATGAAGTAAATTGTTCGTTTTATGTATTTGGCTCAAGGTGCAGGACGCTAATGCGATTGTGCATTGCCTATCCATACACCACACAACACACATGGTAAATATAAAGGTTTTCCTCCTTGTATTCCTTACACATGCCAACTCATCATTTTTATTCGGCCGTGTAGGACTCTGGGAAATGTTCAAAATGTTTATAAACTCACGACTTTATACACGCATGCAATTTTGAGATTGTAAATTTTCAAAAAAAAAATTTCTCTGCATCGCACACGGAAAAATTTGGAACCTCAGATTCAGCCCTCATTGTCATAATTTTTGGCGTTTTTTACAGAAAGGAAAGAATGATAGATAAGGAGGAAATTATGAACAATTTTTTGCGTTATAAGATTTTTGGAAAAACACATTTTTGAAATTTTATCCTCTTGTATGTTTGTACTTTTGTATGAAACCGCCACTTTCCCCCTGGGACACAAACATTGAATGCGTGGAATTAATTGGCCAACCCGTAGAGAAAGTGTGGTGAAAGTAAATAAAGTGTGTTTGGTTGTTTTGATGGAATGAATTCGCATGTGTGGAGTTTATATTGTGTTTCACGGTCTCATTTGATAAACTCACAATTCGCAATTTGGGGGACTGTGACTGTTGAGTCGGGTGAAAATATATTCATGAAAGAAATCATGGTGAGAGAGTGAGTGTGTGTGTGTTTGTAAGAGAAGCTATTAGCTTTCCCCCTCTCCTTTGCCAATACTGCGACCACTATGGAAAGTCAACGGCTGACTTTCTATTTATCTGTACACACGTGCACGACTCTATTAGGGTGTGTGTGTGTTTTGAGAGGGGAGGAGGAGGAGAAAGTGTGGGGTATAGGGGACGTCGTAAATGGCGTGGCTAATGTGTGCGGTGTACACACACACATCCAGTCTGGAACACTCCGCTTGTGTGCCCACTTTCCCCAGCACCATTCTGCTCCGAGTCCAGAAGAGTTGCAGCCAGTGTGTGCCTATGTTTGTGCAGTCGCCTAAAACTAAAAGATTCTCTATATTCTTTCAGTCTCCTTCTCTCAACCGTTTATTTTATCATCAAATTGAATTTTGAATTGAGTGTTCTCCTCCCCTCCCTGCCCACATCTTTCCCTTTCATTTTTTTGACGCCCAATCTTCTCCTCGTGTCTCGTGTGTGTGTGTGTGTGGAAAGACTGGGATGAGGAGACGAGGGAAAGTTGGTCATCGTCTCTTTGTCAATAAGGCGGTTGGAGGGAAAAGAAATTGTATCCTAGTCCCCTTCCCATGTGCTCAGGGACAAGAGAAGGGAGAGGGGAAAGATGAGCGTGGGAGGGCCCGTTGAAATGAACAAGGAAATGAAAATGGAGCAAAGGAGATGTAAATTGTACAAAGTTTGTGAGAGTGCAATTCCCTCCTCTTTCCCCTCCGCCTCTTTCTACAGTGGAGTGTGTCTAGCCCAGTGAATTAGTACATAGAGAGTCATATAATGAAGTTTGTGCGTCTGCAAGATTTATTCTGTAAGTTCTTGAATTTGGAATTTCATGTGTGTGTGTACTATTAGGGGTGGAGGTGAAAGGTGTATTCACCAATTCTCCTTTTATCCAAGTTGTTATAACGAGATTCCGTGGGAATTTTTCACAAATTTCTTTTCCTCCTCCTACACAGCCCATGTGTTTGTGTGTGTTTGTGTGTACACATGGGAGCTCAGAAAATCCTCAGCCCTTCCAGTCACCCATTTCAACTTGTCCACATTGCAAATAGATGAAAACTTTTTTTGTGGAATGTTAACCTTTGGATCTCATTAGAGAAAGTGAGGGCGTTTTGTTCATGGGATGGCTATGCGTCGCGTCGTGTGACCAGCTTACTCCCATTTAATTTAAATGCCCGCTTAATTAATTAGGTATCCTGTACTTTAAGGGAATACACCCAGCTCTCACATTTCCTCCGTCACGTCGGGTGGAAATTGACTTGGCGCCTCAGTCTCTCTCACTTTTGATCCATGATGCTCATTACACAAAAATTGTGACATGTAATCCCCTCCCGTCTGTCTCTACGATATATCTGGGAGGAGGGAGGAGGGCTTGACTGACGGATGACACAATTAGATAGCATCTCAATTAATACACCATACACATTAGCTGAGTACCATGCGCGTGCTTTTGGGTGGTTGACAGACACACGATAAGTGTGCTCGAAGAATGAGGGCTATTCCATCTTCTTTCATAGACACTCTAGATTGTGACTTTGGTTCAGTTCACACTAGAAATTGTCTCTTTTGGATAAGAATGCAAAAATAGGTTGAGGGGGTTTCAAAATTGGGATTTTATAGGGGAAATGGAAGGAACCTTTGAGAGTTTGTGTCCTGGGATGTATCTCTCATGTGGAAATTGACGTGGCAATCAGATGACAAGCTGGTCCATCGTCTAGTCTTTGTCTTCGTTTGCAGAGAACGGTGGAAGCCTCAAAACATTTTTAGTGACTCCCTGGACGGACTCTTGTTTTCTCTTTTTTTTCGTGGAGAAAACTTGGGAAGAGATAGGCTAGTTTTTGCTCGGACAGACTTTGATTGTAGATTTGAAGGGAGGGAGAGAGAAGAAATGTTGACTGAGAGAGAAGAGAGAAAGAAGGAGCGGAGTGGAATAACCAGTCAGGCAATATTCTCTTTCACTTCTTGATCTCCGTGAGGATGAGACGATGAACGGGAGTCAAATGTAATATAAATGCCAGGCGAGGGCCATAGCCATGCGTCTTCCATTTGATCACATGGACAAATCTGACTTTACACTCTACTCTACTTTTTATCATTTTACCTAATCGATTTTCTTCTTCTTATTCTTCTCTTCTCTCTTTGGAGAGAGAGACTGGCTCGTCCCTCAATTTCCTCCATGGAGTCCACATCCTGTAAGAATTATTGGGAGCGATGAATAGGATTCTCAGGCCAACGATGGAATATTTCACAAAGGAATCCTTTTCCTCCCTTCTTCTCCTCCACTTCCTCCCTGTCCCTGTCCAAGGAATTTCCTTTCACCAAAATGTTCATTTTATAATCCAGGAGAAAGATGAGGAGAAGGAGGGGGATTTTTGCAATTTCCAAAAAGTATCCCTGGTGAAATTCTGAATTTACACGTGTTTTTCAACAATTAAAGTGATTCAAAATTGTGTCGACAATTTAATTTCCCTCTTTGTCGGTCAGTCAAGAATGTAATATTTTGCTAGCCTCAAAAGAACTTTTTTGTCACGTCTTGTTTCTTTCTTTCTCCGCCCCGGGGTTGTGCGACACTCGACTTTCAAGATAAATAAATTAAAAATTAAAGTGGAACTCTTAGAGCATATTATATTCATACTGGAGAAAAAAAGCTAGTCATGTCATTCCGAGTCTGGGAAGCGGAAGAGAAAGATCTCAACTGCGAGATACATTTTGCAAAAAAATTCTTTTTCTCTCACACACTTTTTATTCACACGACAAACTTTTCACTTTTAGCGAAAGAGAAGAGAGAGAGAGAGAGGAGGAGGAAAAATGAGTTACATTCTCAAGCTGAAAGGATTAAATTCTCTCTTTTGAACTCCTCCCCACACTCCACTGTAACAAAGAACAACTGAGAAACTTGTCTATTCATTCTCTCCCCCTTTTCTTCATCATCATCTTATGATTCGGTCTGGTTCACAAATAAAGTTAAAGAAAATTCACGGTGTAGTAGACAAAATCCTTTAAAGAAAAATAATAGCAAAATCATATCAAAAGATATTTTGGATTTAATTTGAGATTCGAGTCAAATCTCTTCATCAGGCAATCATGGATTGAGTAACAATGTGGTTTTCCATATGTACCAAAATTAAATTGGTGGTTGGGAATTGATCAAACTCAATTCAGCACATGCTAAAAAATTCACATGATTCTGAGATGAAAAAGTATCTTAAAAAATGGAGGATCTTTTCCCCTTAAATCCTTTCAAACATAAATTAATCTTCTTGTAGAGAAGGTGACCACAAAATCATGAAGCAATTGTTCTAAAAGTATTCTAATTGTTTATTTCCAGGTGGAGTATCCGAATCGGAGGAAGTGAGGGAAGAGGGTAGTAGGTCATCCTGTGGTAGAGTAAGACGGGTAAAAAGACGAGCTGCATCTGACTCATCGACTTCAAGGAGGACGAGAAGATCACCCGGTGAAGAATGGTATGGAGTAGCAGGAGAGGACGATCAAAGACCAGTCTCCACACTTGAGAATACTCAAAATCCTCACCTAAAAATCTCCTTCTCTTGCCAACACTCCACTCCCCTGTCCCACAGGAGACACAAAAGGGAAGTCATCTCCATTCCACTCCAATTCCAAGATCCCAGAGGAGGAACTAGACAAGTCGTTGCTACTCAGAGCTTTGATTTCCCTTCCTCGCAACACCACTCCCTCCATCAGGGACACAACCACCTCGTCCATCGTCCACGAGTCCGACAGGACAGTCATGTACCCCAGACTGACAGTCACTCGGTCATGACATGGTTCCGAGAGCCCCAAGCTACTCATGTGAAGTCTAAAGGTGAGAGTTTACAACTTGATTACATCCGTTACAGAGTTACAGAGTACAGACGATTATGTACTTCATAATTAAAATTCAAAGTTGGGAGAGGTTCTGTAGAGGTCATTATCTAACTTGGCTGTGTGTGTTCGTGTGTGTGTACGTGGAGTTCGCAAAGTGTGAAACTGTAATTAGACACAATTAACTCTGTTTGTTTTTGTGGGTGAGGAACATACACGCTAAATTCTGTGTGTGTGAAGAGAGTTATAATTATCAGAAAACTTTTCTTGTTCCTTTGCTTGTTCAATTAATGAGGGGTGGTCTCACTCAGCTGACTGCCCTGGGAATTTCACTCCCCCCTTTCAATTTTCCAAAATGTATGAACAAAGTCCAATTTTACTTTCAGAATTACATTCAACAAACATACTTTGCAAATGCATCGACTTAGCAGCCTACAGTCTTAACGTCCAAAGTCTAATTATTTCTAGTTTGATTTATGATTATTTCTTTCGAATGTATGTATGACCTTCTTCAACATGATGAAAGTTTTACCCTTCCACATGTTAAGTGGACACACACACACAGAGGAAACATGACCTCGGATCACAGTTGAGGCAGAGTAGAAATCAAGATTTTAAGACGTCCTCTTCTTTCACAATTCAATTTTTATAGTCTTCACATAAAAATATTTGTGTGGTGCTAATGTGGGCTCAACTTTTAGTCTTGAATGAGAAGGGACGTTGATTTTACAGTGCCTGCGGTTAGTTGTTCTGTTGTTGTGTTTGCAGTCAGCCATGAAAAGTTTATGGAGCAAATCCGCAAATCATAAATAGTTGCGCTTTGATTTTCACCATCATGTTTTTTTTATTCTTAGTAAAAGGGGGAAAATGTAGACAACAAGAAAACATTTTGTTTTAGACTTGAGGTGTACTGTCAACCGGGATTTTCCATCGTAGAGAGAGAGCAAATTAAAAATTCTGTGCTGATTACACAGTTTTTATGGATTGGCCATAGTAATAAATATAGAGCCATGCGGCCAGCTTAGTCTGTCATAAAAATGTTATGCCGTTAGCTGACATGAGTCAATCCCCTTGTAAATCTCCTGAGATAACCTTCTCTCTCCCTCTCTTCTACCTCAGTACATGTGCTTCACATTTTTATTTCCTTGATATGATCAAAGTTGATAAAAGGAATGCTGGACTGCAGTCCACAATTGCTGTACATAAAAATATTTATTATTGTCCATGATGGTGCCTCGTGCCTCTTTGGAATTTGATGCGAGGAGGAGAGAGAGAAGGAGGCACACCGTTCCCGGACCATCCTGGCCACAATAAAATTGCACACTTTAATTCAGTACATGCAGGTACAATAATGTAGTCTCGTGTAGTCTTCCTCCCCATGTAAAATATTTAATGTGATTGTGTACACACGTTTTTTGAGGAGGGAGTTTATGTAAAAATATCGACGATCGGATATTTCTCCAAAGAGAAAGAGAGAGTGAGAGAGAGAAAGGGGCGGTGTGTGTGTGATCAGTCTTGGAAGGAGTTGTTGAATAATGGAGAAGTTTTCTCTCTCCTTCCCCTCGTTAATTTTGTTAAATGGCCCAGTTTTATGGTTCCATCCTCCGGTTCCTTACTCCTACCATTTACATTGCATATTTAGAGGTGCAGGTCGGAGTTCCTTCTCTACTTTTTACCCGGTACGGAGAGTTTTGGGTTAAATCTGAAGAATGTAGTTGAATGAGGTAGAAGGTAGAATTGTGAGGATTTTGGGTAGACAAAGACTATGCAGAAATGTAGAATGAGGAGTGAGCTTCGTGAATGGGAATTGGAAAAGGGGGATTAAAATCGGATGTGGGGGTTTTGGTTAATGAGATTTACAATTTTGTCTTGTTGTTCTTGTTCCCTCCTGGAAAATAGAGAGTTGTGTGATGGGTGCGAATGGGAGTACACACAGTGGTCGATTGAAAGCCCGCTCCCAGTCCAGTTCAGCCTTGTACTGTATCAAGTCGGGAGGAGGAGGAGAGGATCCTCGACATGCCAACACAGCCTACGCCAACGGTGTCCTGAGTAACTCCATCCCGGCAGACTTGTGGGACCTCCCGCCGACCACAAAGTCCTACTCTCCCATCACCCGCAAACACTCCCGCCCCCACCTCCTCCACCAACAGTCCGCCGAGTACCCCTCCTCCCAGACTGCCCAAGGCCTTGTCCTCGAGAAGAATCACAAAAATCAAAAACACCGACCATTCCCTTTCGTCGATGCAATCATCCATCGATCTTCTGGACATCGAGGTAAAGTCATTAGTAGATTATCTACTGATGGAGAGAATCTGGAAGATGCTTTCTCTTCGGATAGAATTTAAGAGATGAGTTTAAAAGATTGTATTGTATTTCAGATGGAAGGAAAGGGAATGGCGGGAAAGATGGGAGTGGAAGGAGTAAATTTTATGCAGTGTCATGTCCGGATGTGGCGGAGCAGGCGAGTGGAGACGGCGGGCGTTATGACGATGGTGGTTCCTTCTCCCACTCCCGCATGAACACGAATCATCTCGACTATGGTTACTCATCTGAAAGGTCCGCTACTATGACCACTGCCACCCCAACTCCCTTTGACTGTGATGAGAATCGTCCTCCAACCCGCCTCCTCAACTCTGCCGTGTCTTTCCCGCATCATCCACCCACGCACTACCAGGTCAGTCAAAGTCACACTCATTCAGTCATTCTTTAAACAGGAAAATCCTCATTGTAACTGCTCAAGAGGTGACTAAGGAAAAGTTTCCAACTATATCCTGAATGGACCACAATGTTCATTTCCTCCCTGCCGAGACGGGAGGAGGGGAAGATTGTGACCCATTACCTCAATCCTATTTCCATGATCCGGTTTGAGGTGAGCAGGGAAAGGTTTTTCCCTCCGCTCTCTCGGGATTTCTCAAAGCATTCTTCCTGTACTGGAAGGAATGTCTGACAGTTTGAGAACAGCTGTACTGTGCAGTGCACAATGTACTGCACAGCAGGATTTAATTATAATCGGATGGTGGATGGAAAGGTGGATGGGGTGAAGCATAAAATTCCATGAATTCTGCTTTGATACACAAAACTCAATTATTCATATTTATCCAATGTTGAGCTTCTAAATGATTTCCTAATGTGTTCTCAATTTTCTCTCCACTCAAATCATTTCACAGTTGACTGGTGCCTATGAAAATCAGACTTACTACGATGAATCCAGTCAGTCTGACTTGAGAAGAGCTGGAGGAGGTGGAGGAGGAGGTCCAATTAAATTCCCTTTCATTACCAAAGGTAGGGAGTGGAAAGAAAATTAATTAACGCTTGTACCCCCAACTACTTCACTTTGTGGGATAATGTATTAAAAAAATTACCATTCATTTTTTCCAGCTGACATTTTTGAAATACGGCTGATTCGAGACCAAAGAGGATTGGGGTTGAGTGTGACCGGGGGATCTGACTCACAGGTATACAAACAATACTCTTTAATTATGTACATTTTAAAATAAAACTTTTCCCAATTATCCATCGTGTCAACAAAGTTTGGTCATCATTTTAAATACGGAGGAGGAGGGGAAACAAAAAAGAGAGGAAACAAAATTGGTCGTCACACCATTGACCACAACATATTGGATAAGTGAACCTTTAAATACAGGGGAAAAGCTCTTTCGCATGTAGAGTCCAAAGTTGTCCCCTCCTCTTCCTCCTTTGTCCTCCGTCTTAATCTTGTGCTTGTGTTTTCAAACTCTCAAAGTTTTACCATCGATTTCGTGCCCCAGGAAAAGGGAAGGAAGAAAAAGTAGAGTCACGCATTCCCTTTCTTTCCTCTCTCTCCTTGTTTCATCGATTGTTTCTTTTCCGCTTTCCCCTACTTTTTCTCTCCCCCTTTTCTCCCAATGTTGAGAATGACGAAGGGATTTGGGGCATTATTATATTTCACCCACATGTGTCCAACGAAAGTGGAGGACACGAGGTGGCCAGGCGGATTTTCGGCGGGGGGTTAAGACTCCTCATATGTCCACATGTAACTAGTCATGGATATCCCTTTCGAAATTTTTTCTCAACAATTTATGACTCCATGCCGAGTGCCTCCCTTCCCTAGCTTTCCTTGTCCACATCTGAATAAAAAGAAACGATCAATTCAATTGTGTATCTGCGTGTGTGTGTGTGTGAAAGAGGGGTATAAGGATAGAGTAATTTGTTGTGCGAATGTTGATCGATAGTGCATGACGAGGGGGGAGGAGAGAAGGGGGGGGGGGGTTCCAGTCATTCTCCGAGTTGGACACAATTCAACCAATTTGTTGATTCGGTGGACACTTGGGATTAGGACTGAGACGAAGAAAAGAAATGAGGAAGAAGAGAGAGGAGGAGAATGAGAGGATGACAAAGTCTGGAGGAGTATGAGTCGGAGTCAACACGACACACACACACGCTAAGGAGATGAAGAAATGTTCTTTGGGAGTAAATAGAGGAGATTACACTCGGCTGACTCCTGTCTTTCCAGATTAGAGGGAATTTTCGGGAGTGGGGTGCGTGTAATGTTGGTGTGTGTGAAAGAGAGTGAAAGTATGTGTATGTATGTAACTGTGTGTGTGTGTGGAGAGAGAGAATGAAGAGAGGAAAGACATTTTCTTCACTGATGTATTGCGACTGTGGATTGTTTGACTGTTTGTGACGGTTGTCGCTTTGGTCGGTCGGTCTGCCTTTTAAGCAGAAAGCTAAAGATGAGGGAGGAAGTAAAATTGAATGGTGGAAAAATTGCACAGCTCTCCCCCATCATTCACGCTCACTTTGACACAGGGTCCCTCCTTGTCAGCCTAGTTTTAGATTTGTCCATTCTCCTCTCCCCCCTCCTCCTTATGTCTCTCTCTGTTGACATGATATGATCATCAATGGTTGTTGATATTAAGAAAATGGGAATAAATCCGATTTGGACTTAATGTGTCGTCAAATGTCTTTTCTATTGAAGATGATGTATTTTGGTGATGAGCGGATGATAAATTTGGCCTATTTATTTGTTCTATATTTTTGCAGGAGTGTTACCCAGGACTGATTCGGATTAAAAAAGTGTTCCCCATGAGCCCTGCCTACCAGTCTGGTGGTCTGAGACCCTGGGATATTATCCTCAAAGCCAATGGAGTCCCCCTCACCGGCTTAACAAATTATGTACGTTCAAAATTTATTCTTATTCTTAAGCTACACTTTCTCTCCCACTTTCACTCTGCATGGATCAATAATATGGAACTCTCTGTCTGTTATAATGTATTTTTGTTTTGCAAATACACTCTGTATTCCTTCCTAGTACCTACTCTCACAAGTCCCTGCGACCCCACTTTTTTGAGTCCTTTTCCTCGTTTCTTGGATCGTGACAAGTTTAGATTGATCTGTGATAGAAAAAATAAATTTGCTCCTGTTTTCCCTGCTTATTTTTACCCCTTCTTGTATTCTATTGTATTGTATTACCCTCACTTGCTCATGACTCCGTTGCGTGCCCCCACCAAATAAAGACCAAAAGATGAGGATTTCCCCAGTTTTCCCTCTCTAGTACTTTACTCCGACACCAAGACTACACACACAACAACAACAAACTCCCTCTTATCTTTAGTCCCTTTGACAGTGTGTGTGTGTGTGTGGGGAGGGAGAAGAGGGCAAACAAAGGAAGTGGGGCAGGGAAATAAGAATGGAAGAAATATTTTTATTATATTGTCAAGAACTCCAAATATTTTTACAAGGCGAGACCAACTTGGGCATGCTGTAAAAAAATATTTTTCAAAAAAAGAAGAATCCATCTCTTTATGCATGCATAGTCTATACAAAAGGAAGAAGATGGGAGAAAGCACACACACTCACACACTCTATAATCTTGTCTTTTTCTTCATGATTCCTTTGCAATCACCTCGACCATGTTTTTGTCTCTGTGTGTGTCTCTCTCTCCACTCTACAGGGTGGGCCAAAGTGGACTGGAATACTTTCAAGTGGAATAACTTTCGTAGTTTTGCGAATTATTTCGTGCTAATCACATCACGGTGTAGGCAAAGGAAAAGGAAATCGAACCACTT
>WJFB01000880.1:0-43719 GCA_009870185.1 Pygmarrhopalites habei | reverse complement strand
AATTAATGATGACCCCTCACACATTCACACACGGAGTTTCCCATTTGACGTGACATCAATACAAAATTCAGTACAAGTGAATGGACACGGAAAGTGTCAAGTTGGCCACTTGCCGGACATAATTACTGACCAGAGGAAAAGGAACACGGACTCTCGGCTGCACAATTAAAATCTCCGGTGTAAAGGACTTTAACCAAAAAAAGAAGGACAATTAAGTCGGTGACCAACTCGAGTCAATTCAAATTTTAATTAGTGAGAAGGAAAGGCGGAGTAGTGTAAACTCAAAATTGACAATTCGGGTGACGCACCCCCGACTGTCTTTCGATTGATTTGTCAAGACAAACAAAGACACCAAAACTTTGAAAGGTTATGATTACCCGGGTGGCTCCATGGAATTTGAAACAACACACACAATGTTCCCCTCCTCCTCCTGTCCATAGCCTTCACTATAAGACTTTCCCTTTGTGGGTCGACCACCCGAATTTGAGAAATACCCAGTCCTATACTACGCTCACATTCCTTGTTCTATTGTCCAGTACACAAATTACCCGGCTCCATTCTCTACTCCTCAGTGAAACACATGTGAATTTTGTTTCAATTAGACTCGTAGGAGGAACAGGACAAACATTAAATAATATGACATCAAAATTTTCCATTCCTGTACTCTATAATCTAACATTGGTTTACTACTGACAACTCGATTGTTCTTTGAATTTTACCATGTAACTTGGAAGTAGAAACCTTTCCACCCGAACCTCTCCTTGGATACAGAAATATAATTGCCTTAATCGATTCCCTAATTATAATTGATTCAAAAAAATTTCGGATCGTAATACAAGCTTCAACAGGAAAAACTCCTGATTGCATTGAATTTTACATAGAAATCAAGAGAGAGAAAAAAAATTGATTGGTCTGCATCATTAAAAAGGATTGAGAGAGAGTAAAAGAAACTTGTAAATAATTTATGAAAGTAAAAAAAGGAGAGGAGGAAAATATGAAGAGAAGGGAAAAATGAAAAGGTCATAAAAGTCAATTTGGAATAGGTCCTACTGTATCCACACAATTTTTTTTGTGTTGCCAATCTACACAGTACAATGTTCAGTCACGGTCTTTATGGTGCGCCTGACATTAATGAGTGTCCAAGAAGAACAAGAGAGAGAGAAAGAGAGAGTCTCACGGTAATTCATCGCACGACCTTTTTTTCCCTTCCTCTCTCCAGAAAATGAAGCAACTAAACTAAACGATGGTTAATTTTCTCCATTGAGACTGACGGATATGGAATTACTTGAGTTGATCATGATCATGTCCATTAAAAGCAGAATGAGAGAGTCTATACAAGTTGATTTCACGCGATTCCCAAACAAAAAATCCATTCCTCTCTCGGAAAATTGAATCAAACTTTACCTGCAGCCCTCACATTCAATAATCCCTTCTTTTGACGAGTCAGGAGGGAGAGAAAGAGAGGGAGAAAGTTTATTGAAATTCAGAGACGGTGAAAATCAAAATATAAAAAATAGTCTCAAATTCCGTCCTCTTTCTTTTCTACTTTCTCCATGTGATTTACAATGGCAAAAGAGTATAAAAAGAGAGACTCATTCCACTTGTCTCATTTCTTATATTTTCCCTATTATTTTTTTTCCTCCTCCTCATGTGCAGTTCGAATGACTTTGGACTTTCCATTTGTTTTCCTTCCGCTCTTTCTCAACTTTGAGTTTTCTTCTCCTTCTCCTATTTTTTTTGACTAATCACGAAGGATTAGTAGTGAATTGCTCCCTCTCCCCCTCTCTTCTCTCTCTCCATCTCTCTTCAGCTCGTGCTTATGATTGTGAATATATGGCATGCATGCCATTCCCTTTGCCATCACCATCAAAACTGGATAGCCCCCATGCATCAAATCAAAGACTATTAAACTAAATACGATTCCTGCAAGGTACAAAATTGTTTTTTTATTTTCCCTTCCTATCAATTCATCCACACACACGTACACTGTACACTCACTGGAGAATGGAGAGAGTAGTAGTAGTCATATATATGATATTTCGTATGAGGACTCGACTCTCTCTCTCAATTTTCTATTTCTAGTTGAAAACCTCGCATGCTTCCGAAGCATTTTATGGAGGGAAAGCAGGAGACTCTGGCTCAAGTGCCAAACTCAAAAGAAGGGGAAAAAAGACGGAGAGAAAAAATGGAGAATGGAAATGAATATGAATTTTCTCTCTCTCTCTTCTTGAATACACAATTCCATTCTATTCTGTCGCATGGAGCTCAGTAATCATTTTTATCAAGATACAAGAGAGAATCTACTTAATACTCCCGTGAGTGTGTGTGTGTACGTGTGTGTGTTTTATCCTGGTAATGTCCTCTGTAATGTCAACACAGGGATTGTGTAATAATAATTTTTTTAAAGCAATTATATTTAAAAATATATGGCTCTCATTACAAAATCTCCAAGAAATTTTCTGAATTGAGATGGTCAATACAGAATGAGGAACTTTTATTAATCAATACGAGAGGAAGTTTGGAAGGGTGAGCCTAATTGAAGGATAATTGGACATGGAGGAGAACTGGATGGAAATGAGTATGAAAAGTTGAACCATGTTTAAAATAATAGTTGTCGTACAAAGTATGGATAATAATTAGAGAGGGAGGGATAAGAAAAATGAGGATTTGATGAATAGAAATAAATATAATTTTAAAAGGAGAATGTAGTCTAATTGAGAGGGAGGGAGGGAGAGGAACTCGGAAATCTTGTAAGTTGTTGTTCCTACGTTGTGAAGAGTAGTGGAAGAGAGGGGGATAGAGAATATAGGAAATACAAGCTAATGCTTTAGCTGGCTTGTATTGATTATTAAATCGATATGGCGCTTCATATTCTCTCTCCCTCCTTCCCTCCCCCTCTCTTTCTCTCTTGTAAATCAATTAAATTTTATATTCTATAAATAAGCTCGTCCTCACTACCATCCCTCATATCTTTCTTCATATACACATCTTGGATGTATGCTTCTGAGTGTGTGTGTGTGTATGTAAGCTGACAATATTTTATATCTTGCTCTGTCTATGGATTATCCGCTCAGCTACTCTCCCTCTCTTTCCATTTCTGTCTGTCTCTAAACCATGGACAAATATTACGGCAGCTACAAATTCGACTCTTTTATTTTCTGGGCCCAATTTATATCCTCGTCGCTCCCATCAACAACCGAGAAAGAGAGAGAGAGAGGAGGGGAGAGACGAGGAGGAAACTTGAGTTCGAGAGAGAGACAGAGAAAAGGGGACACAAGACAAGGATGAACAGAAATAATCATTTGTATTATTTCAATAATTTGTACGGATGTCTAGTTCAAACTGTCTCTCTCTCTCCGTCCCTTTTTGTCCTGTACAAATAAATGAGGGAATTGAAAACTGGATGTTGAGAAAGAACGAACGGGCAAACACGTACTACTAGTATATACAGAAAATTCTTTAATTGAATTCAATTAATTATTGATTAGGAGGTAGGAACACAAAAATTGGATTTTGATTCAAACATTTTCGATGGATGTGTTGACTGCATGACAGTTTAATTTATTTGTGACAAATTTAGAGGGAATGACAAATGTTTAAAAAAGAAGTTGAAGGATTGATATACTCATTTTTTTTAATTTTGAAAGGGTCAATCTGAACTCAATTAACTTTAAAAATTAAAACTGTGCCCTGTTGTGTTTGTAGTGGCCAATTTTTGTTCATCTAAGACAGAATGAGGTTTATCAGTTTCAACAAATCATGATGAATAAAAGTAATCAGGTTTATACGACTGTGTTGTGTGTGTGTGAAGAGGAGAGAGAGAGAAAAAAAAGAGAGGGAATGAGTTGCATAATTTGAGTTGGCTTAAAACTCATTAATTCACTTGATCGACCACTCCTCATTATAATTTAATTCCTTCATGAATTCATGAGGTGGGTTTTGTGTGTGTGTGTGTGGTATCCATGTAGCTTTCCTTTATCCTGTACACTACAATCCACTGGACACTCACTTGCATCCATTTTTAATAATCCACACTCATTCCAGACCCCACAGAATTTTTTTGATAAATTTTGACAGAGAAACCCCCCTCTTCACTTCGATTGATTAATTAAACCTCTCACTCTTACTCTCTTTGCACTTCCATGACAAAGGAAAAGAAGGACAGTATCCAAAAAATTTCAGAGAGTTTATTCTATTGTCGAGAAAAAGCGAGTGCTTGAATTTTAGGGATCCAATTTCCCTTTTTTGTGCATTTTCCCCGTATTTTTGAAGAGGGAATTTGGAAGTTGGACAAGAGGGGAGTTGAGGAAGGATCCTCTGAAATATTAATGTATGCTCCAAGTCACCATTGCATTGTATAGGGGAGTATTCTCTCCTCTCTCTCTCCAAAATGTTATGTTAGGTCATGTTATCCATTGTAAAATTTTATGGCGGATGGAGAAAAGAGGATCCTGACGCTTGCAAATGTTCCTTTGTCAAACATTTGATCATTGTAAATAATATTATTATGCTGCCGGCTCTCTCTCTCTCTTCCATTACATGAGTACAGTCACACACACTCTCTCCCTGTGTGCTTGGAGTACATGCTGAGGGATATATGGAAATCAAGTTGAAAAATATGGAGAATTTCTACCCAAAAATTCATAATCGTCCCTCGTGTGTTCTCCTCGTGTGTAACACAATACGAGTACACAGAAATACATACAATGTATTGAAATATTGGAGAGGAAGAGAGAGAGAGAGTGAGGGTCAGGTTGAAGAATATAAAATTCTACATTTTCTCTCTATTTTCGAGGGATACGACATGCATGCGGTGGACTTTGTGTAGTGTGTGTGTTGTCATTATACCACTACCTCTCTCTCTCTCTCTGCTTCATCCTTCATTAGGAAGGAGAGAGAGGAGCCCAAGGGATCATAATACACACACACATACACACACATGGTTCACCGTACGAGTGTAAACACTAAAGAATTGGGGAAAAAACAGAGTAAAATGAAAATTTTCAATAGATTTTTCTTTTTTGATTTTGGGATTTTGGGGAGGAAGAGAGAGTGAGATGAGGAGTGTGCCACCATTCAGTGTATACTTTTATATATCTTATATTTCAATATTTCAATCCATTTTTGGGGAAAAAGTGTACCCTCCATCCATGTGTGTGTGTGTGTGTGGAAATCAATAATGGAAATAAATGGAAATGTGAAAGGGTTTCCTTCCCTTCTCTCCACATCCCATCTCTTCTTTCCTTCATCAGACGTGTGGAACAACAATGACCACGAACCGATAAATATGGGGAGGAAAAATTGGGCAAAATCAGCTTATTCCTTTCCCTCACACACACACACACACACACACACACTCATCCGTAATATTACATGGGGATGTATATACCAAGGGTTTTTGCTCTCCTTGACTCAATGTCAATGTCGCTTAGACTCACTCTTCCTCTCCCTGCCTGTTATTTGACTGTAGTCAGATGTGTATGACCATCAGGGAATTAAATTGTGATACAAAAATTGGACAAAAGAAGAAAATCCCAAAAGTTGGATTTCCCTTACATTTAGCCATCCACTACTTTTTACTCTTGGATTTCACAATTTTCCATCGCACATTTCTCTCTCTCAAAATTTTTTTTTATTATCCAGTTTGATCACTCTTGACATTTCAATGGAGGCAATCTCCAACATCAGAAAAATCTGTCTCTGTCCATACACGACTAACTCCCTTATGTACGTCATACAGCATTGGACGAGTTGTGTGTCAGAGTGTAACGAGATAACAAATTACGGGATATTTACCCATATCTATTGGATTTGTGTGTATTGTCAATTTCACAAATACAAATACAAATGACATCCATAAGTATTATAATATATGGAGTCAAAAAAGGATAAAATTTTTGGGATCTACTTTGAGATTAGGAATTGGGAATTGCAAGTTTTGGAGGAATTGTTCTGAAAATTTTATTTGTTTGACGGGATTTTGAGGGGGATGGGAATTAAAATTTGGGGGAAAAATTGAACGAGAATCCATGATTGACGTTTAAAAAGGAAAAACTTTATTTTATTGAATTATTCATTTGTAGGAATCTGAGCTGAGGTACAATTCGTAGGTAAATGTAGAAAATAAATAAAAATCGTTGTCAAATTGTCCCTGACACAGAAATGCTTTCCTTTTTTTACAAATGGGGGATGTCAAGGAAGGATTTGCTATTTTTTCTACGTACATTTGAGTTGACAATTAACTTTTTTTTATACAGATCCTGACTGCCTGGCAGGATTTGAGGAAGGAGAGAGTATGAATTTTTATTGGGTGGGTTATGGGTCAGTTTTTGTAAAATTGAAATTGACGGAGGGAATGCCGTGAGGGAAAGAGACGGGAGAGTTGATGGAATTTACAGGGTAATTCCGGTTCATGGTTTTTCGTGTGTGTGAATGGTGTAGGATACGTGTGTGTGTGTGGTTGAGACCACAAACCCTGTGACGAGACGAGACATGACAGTGTTATTGCCGGTCTCCACTATTCCCTCCACCTCCTTCCGTCTCCTCCCGTCTCCCTTTGACACTCTCTCCTCCATTTTTAGCTTCTAAACACTCTCCCAAATAAACTTTTCAATTCCACTCCCATCCACACACACTACACACATCCATGTGTATCCCATTTCTACCCAGTTTTAAGCCAAAGTCAAAGGCAGGAGAGGAGGAGGAGGGGACGCTGTTTTATTTTACCCATATATTCTGCCCTAAGCCAAGGAAGTGAGAGAATCTCTCTGCCATTTAATACTGCTTAAAGTGTAAAGCGGCATTTGCCATTTAATTGATTTTTATTGAACGTATACGTGTGTGTGTGAGTGTGTATAGCTTCACACTATTCGTCCTGGACTCAGTCAGTCCAAGAGGGAATTTAATTGCGTCAATTGAAATGGAGGGAGAAAAAAAATTAAATTGCTTCAATTTAGCAGTCTGCCCTTAACACTCTGATGTGTGTGTGTGGGTGGGTGTGGTGTCCACAAAATAAAAATGAATGCCATCAATTTGATGAGAATTTTCTGGTTTCCCTTTCAGAAAAAGATTTTACACTTTATAATAATTCCCTCAAAAAATGGGAATGAAGTAATAAAAAAAATTTGGAGATAAAGTTTTGTGTAGGAAAAAGACGAGGGAGAATATAAATGTCATTTCTCACTTGATATAATAGTTTGAGGGTACATTTAACTGTCAAACCATTTTAGGGAACATGAACAAATATTATGAACAAAAAAAATTGAAAAGATAGGAACGGAAGACCTTGTATTGGACATCCAAAGTTTTTGAGAGAGAGAGTAAGGATGAAATGAGAGGAGAGGAAGAAATTAAATAAAAAGTCCTGACTCGACTTGACTTTGGTGGAATGAAAATATAAAAAAGAGAGAGAGAGAGAGGAAAATTTCTATGGATTAATATTTAATTAGTGCGTTTGATCTATAGCCAATATCTGGATGGATAGACTCGGATTCTTATTCTTCCTCCTCTTCTCTCCTCTCTTTCTCCTTTTCCTTTTCTCCCCTCTTTTGCTTCTTCTCAGACTGACTGACGTTCATTGAGCTGGACAGGGAGACTCGAAGGGATGCCCGAATTCGGGCAAAAGAGGAGAAAAAAAGTTTTTTCCCCGCATCCACAGAATTTCATCTTTTATTTTTTTCCCTTCCATCCTCTCTCTTTCTCTCTCTCCCTCTTTATATATATATTCAGCTGGAAAGCACATTTGCTCATAACTTTTCATATCTCCCTGGCATTCAACAATAATTCTGTGCTGGGGACTGAAAGAACCTGAATTTTTTTTCATTTCATTTAATCTATCTTCTATTTCCATTAAGTTGGTCTAATTAAAAACGAGGGGAGGACGGAGACACGACAAAGAGACTGTAAGCCATTTTTTTGATCTCCACGTATCAAATACATCTCTCTATGAGGAGGAGAAAGAGGGCCAATGGCCAACACTTTTTGAGAGAGTGGGAGAGAGAGCGAGAGATGCGTCTAGGAATTGAATGGCAGATATTTTTAGTTTCCCTCCACATTATCCCTAATCTTTGACTGAATTGAGGGGGAGTCAAAAGGAGGAGGAGAACTGGCCGGATCCATTGGCCGTTCTTTCCCTCTTGTTGTGTGTGTGTGTAGACGGGGTGGACACAAATAGCAGAGGTAGGAAAAGAGAAGAAGAAGAAAATGTTGAGAAGCAAATGGAAGGAAATTGAGAAAGAGGAGAAATCTGAGAGACAAGGGAAAATGGAGAATAGGCCAGGATCTCTTTGCTTTGTACTTTTCCTACTACACACACACACGGCGAGAGAGAGAGATGGGGAGAGGAGGAGGAAGAGAGAGAGGCGGCAGGAAAGTTTTCAGAGAGAGGAGCTGCTTGCATCAAATTGAGCGTCATTGACGCTGACAAATTTCATGCCATTTTTCTATCTGTCTTCCTCACCCACAACCTAAGAGCCCCCCCCCCTCCATACACACACACACACTCTCTCTCTCTCTCTCTCTCGTTTTCATTATAGAATAGAAGCCTAGCAACCAGAGTACGGGAAGAAGTAAAGCTTTGGCTTTAGAGTGAAAGGAGAAGCAAGACGGACTCTATAACCTCACACACACATACATATGCAATTCAATGCCATGGTAACCTCAACAAAACTGAGATGAACCAGCCCACACACACACACACTGATACACTGAATGAAATATCCCATACACAAATGTATGTGTGTGGATGTACACAGAATTACTTTCCCTAACCTTCCAAAATGGCCATTTGACCGTTTCTCCTTTCTCCGGCTCATCCAAATCGTGTGTGTGCCTAGTTTTTTAGGGAGGAATGGACAAGTCTCGATTTATAAGATGGAATTATTTATTCTGTTTTTGGAAATTAAATAGAATGAGTCATAATCTTCTTGACACGGTGGGGGATGTATGTGTGTGTGTTGGGCTGGAGGTTGACTGGCTGTAAATCTAAGAGAAAGATGGGATGGGATGCCGTGTGTGTGTGTATTTGGAGTCAGAAATATTTGTTATGTGGAGTTTGGACTCTGGGAAATGGCGACACAAAATGAGATATAAGCAAGAGAGAGAGAGGAAAGTAGAAGAAATCGGGAGGAAACATGGGAACAAAAGGAGAGGAAAGTTTTTGATCCACAATCCCCCTGCCTCCTCCCTCATCCTCCTCCTCCTCCTCCTCCTCCTCCTTCTCTTCCTGCTCTCCGATAAACTTTTATTGAACTTTAATTAAAAGAGGGGGGTCTGGGGCTTTTACCGAGCAACTCGCTTTCTCTGCGTTTTCCCCTGATTTTCTTTTTTTCCCTTGTATGTGTCCCTTTTCTTTCTGGTTGACGGTTGGTGTTGGTAAGTGTGTATGGAGTGTGTTGTGTGTGTGGAGACTACCTCAAATTAAAACAATTTCAATTCAACTTGCTCATGTCTTCGAGAGAGGCCCATGAGAGGAAGGACAAGGAGAAAATTGACAGGAACTTTTGTGTGTGTACTGAGTGTGGCGACATTTATGGAATATCATGAAATTTTGGAAAGACAGATGGATGTCAGATAAAAATTTTTTGTGACAATTATATGGCTTCTAGGCACATTAAAGGGTGGGTTCTCATAACTAGAGGTTTTGCGAATCCTGGAAAAAATTGCGGAATTACGTAATTACGTAATAATATTAATATTATAAATTTTAAATGGATAATTAAACAACACATGCAAGGATTATGTAGTTGAAGCCATTACTGCTGAAATTTTGGGTTAAGAGAAGAGTGAATTTGGATTTTCAAAGTTGCTAAAATATTCTTCTGGGCAAAATATTGACCTTGTAGGCTGTAAAAATTTTAATTAATGAATATCGAAGTCTTTAAGGAATTAAAGACTTCAAGATTAAAGACTCTTTAGTTTAGAATTGCAGAAACACCTGAAATTAAATCTTGTAAGTTGATTTGCACACCTTTCAAGCACAATTGTCAATGTCCATGGATTTTAAGAGTGTAGAAATTCACACGAATTTAAATTTTAAGATAATATTAAGTAGTAGTCGTCACTCTTGTCATGTTTGGATTAATATAATTGAAGGTAAAATTCTAAGGCTGAAACCGTTTAAATTGAGACACGGTCGCACAATTACCCGTAGAAAAATGGAAGGCAGATATTTCTAATCCCATAGCAATTTAACTCTAAATTTCTGTAGATATTAATGTATTATTGTTGTTTCTTTCACCATTAATACTCAATCTGATTTTTGTCGTCTAATTTTTTGTAACAATCCTTCTGATGAAGTTCCGAGGTATTCAGGATTTGGAGACGGAAAAGTATTTCATGTATGAGTCTATTTAATGTGTAGCACAGATTAACCTATAAAATGTTTTTTTATAATAAAAACTACTTAACTTTACACCTTGTGTGACTTAACATAGAACAATGAACATTCCTCTCAAGCTGAAAGAGACACTTTTCTCCTCCTTGACATTTTTTTCAAAAAAAGATGGTAGAGTAGTACAGGTCAGTAAACAATTTCATTTAAATATGTGTTTTGTTGTTTCTGATGATGTTTTTCTTTCCATTCATATTGTGTATGTTTTTTTTTGTCGAATTGACTCCATAACGCTAGTTAATTATATTATTATCATTATAATTATAAATATATCGTGTTGTAGTGCGCCTCGTAGTGTGTGTAGTATATAATATATTTCTCCCGTCGTTATAATTATAATTTATAATAATATATTGTACAAAGTGCGCGTCATGAGCGGTTTTTTTTTCATTCTAGTTTTTTTCTTTTGAGTCGATTAAAAAATTTCCCAAATTGTCAACACGTTCCACACAGTCAACAATTATAGTATGTAGTTATAGTGTAGTGTAGGTGGGCACAGTCTGTTGTTGTAGTTGAGTTAGAAATTGTAAAGAGTACCTACAATATATCGTAATCTAGTTAGTGTAGTTAGTGTAGTAGTACATAGTAGTATACAACAGAATATATAGCCTCTCATTTAATTGTTCAATAATTGAAATATTCATGAAATGTTGTCACTTCATTTCATTTAATGAAACGTTGAATGTGAGACAGCAGGGTGTGACATTCACACATACACACAACCACACACACACTCCACTTGTAACCAAGAAAGAGAGTGAGAGAGAGAGAGAGAAAAAAAATACTCGAGTCGTTGGACAGTTTGAGTGGCCTTTCTCTCTCTCCCTATGTGTGTGGTACTGTGTGTGTGGTTTGTGTGTGTGTGACCACAAGTATTTTTGAGTTAATATTATAATTAAGTGTGTTATGGAGCAATTACGTACAAACAGTGTACAACAGGAGGGGAGGGAGGGGAGTGGAGTGGATAGGACAAGGAGAGAAAGGAGTGGACAGATCCAGAGTAATGTCCACTCATTCCCAGTTAATTTTCTTGAAATGAAGTCTGTCAATATTTTAAATGTGGAGTTCAGTACACATAATAATAGATGTATACAAAGTACGTGTGCCTGTGTGACACATAATTGTGGAAGGGGGGGGGCTACGATTGTATAAGAGAGAGTCAAAGACTTGAAGGAGAAATTTTGAATTTTTTAGTAATGGGGGATTTCCCATTAACATAAAATATTTAAACCTCCCCCCTCCCACCCGCTTAAATAGGTTTGACATGAAACATCATTACTATAATAATATTTGAAACAAAATCAATAATAGTGGAACAAAGGAATCGAGGGGAGGGGAATTTGGAGGAGTAGTTCACATAATAGTACATAAAGCACAAGTACACCCAAAAGTGTATATTATTATACAATGAGAAAAATGTGTGTGATCAATTACTGTCCCTGTACCCTCACCGTCTTAAACTTACACTTGACAATAAATATAGGTGTGTGTGTGTTAAATAATGACCTACAAATATCATATATATTGTTATATATAGTGTTTGCCTATTTACAGAGAGACAATTTGTTAACTATTTTCCCATCCCCCTCAATTTTTTTCGGAATCACCCTTTTCCCAATGTACTTGTGTGTGTGTGTAATATATATAGTATTTATACTCTTCTTTGTGTGTGTGTGTGATTTTACTTTTTGGAGATTCCTACAATATATACATTAATTGTATTTAACATATAGTGTGTGTCACACACACACGGTTTACCGCCTACGGTTGAAGAAGACCCCTAAATATAATTATATTCAACTTTTTCTCTGATTCTTCTTTTTACATTGGGAGGATTAGGTAGGTTTTTAGACAATCCACGACAACAATAACAATATCCTTTTATTAATTAATTAATTATTTTTATTGTATTTATCTATATTTGTTTTTTTCATGTATGATTTTAATTTTTTTTTTTTTTGCAAAATGGTTTTTTTACATAGGTATATCCCTGAGGAAAGTCTGTGTGACGTGTGTGTGAAGGGGAGGGAGGGAAAGGATCCACGGTGTCAGTCCGATGAAGTTGGGATGAGGAAGGGGAAGGCCCCTGCAGTATAGCCCATGGCCAAAACAACTAATGACCCCCCTCACCCGTCTTTTCATCATCTTGATTCGTAGTATCCTCCTCCACCCCCTCCATCCTGATTCCATGTATTTTTTTTCTCTCTCACTTTTTTTTAATAATACAATACAAACACTATTATCTTAATACTGTATCTCCTCCTTCCAATCATCATTCCTTTTTTTTGTTTGTCATCCTCCATTTTTTTGTCACAAAATTTTTCTCCTCCTTCAATCAATTCTCCTAAAAGTTACATTATCTCTGGATTATTACAATCATGTGATTGTTTTTTTAAAACTATATATTGTTAACCATCTCTTCATTACTAACTACTTGTAAATTTTTAAACACTTTCCCTTATGTTCTTAGTATGTAGTAGTTATATAGTAGTAAATATGAACATTTCCAAGGGATTTTTATACACAATTTTGGGAGTTCATCACTATTTGTTCTTCCTTTCTAGGTAATATACAATCGGCGAGTGTTAATTTTAATATAGTTTGAATTTTTTCTTCTTCTTTTTGAATGTTCAAAAACCAAGACAATCATTATTATAACAACTATTTTGTTTTTTTACAGTCACTTTGTTTTTCTTATTGTATTTTTCCTCTTCTCTTATCTCCAACTTGTAAGCCTACTCTAATTAATAACCACACACATTCTACACAACTTTCTCTCTTATACTGCAGAATGCGTCACGGTGAAATTTTGGATTTATCTCATTCAAATTTGAATCCTAAAATGTATTCTCATTTTTTTCTAATTGCAAAAGAAATGGAGAAATAAATGACACAGTAATTTTGTTCAAAGTGTAATTTTTAAGTTCTCGACATTTGACTGGAAATATTTAGTTTTAGAAGTTATGTACGTATTTGTCCCTCCAGAATATACATGTAATTTTAATTTCCCAAAACTCTGCTGCCCTGTAATCATCGAACTACATGGAAACACTATTTGAAGTGGATAAAGCAAAAAAAATTAATTGTCCTCTATAATTTTACATCGTTGGTTAGTTTGTTGACCTCTGGGGTGTGTAAATGGTGGATTTTGTTGAACAACTTTGTAATGGGTGTGAGTTTGTGTGTGGTTGGTTGGTTGGTTGGTTGGTTGTATACACAAAATGTGTAGTTTTGACAGAGGAGAAAATACATTGAGATTATGGGTAAAATTTGTGAAAATTTTGTTTGGACTCCGTGGTGCTTCATTAAATTATAAGTACACAGAGAAAGAGGGGAGGAGATGGAGTGTGTGTGTGTGTTGATGGTGTACATATAATAATGATAGTAAAATCACAAGTCAAAGGGAAAATTTAGGAATGGACGAACGGACGGTAACATATCATTAGGATTTCTCTAAATTTGTAGTTTATTATTTACATAAGATTGTTTGCTGCTCCATCGGTCGCCTCCTCCCTCCTCCTGCTAAAAATTTTTTGGCCATGTTTCGTCCCCTCCGAGTCGTAATGTCTTTCTCTCAGTGTACATGTATGTGTGTTCCGTGTGTGTGAATGTGTGGACGTGTGTGGCATATGAGGAGAGGGTGGGTAGAACGATGTTCGAGGGAAAATGAAATGAAAAGCCCAGGCCACGTCACGACATAAAGTATTAAAATGTAAAGGGAAAAAGTGGAGTGGATAATGAGTGTATGACTTTATACTGAGACTACTCTCCATTATCACTCGACTTGTGGAATTGGAGAGAGTGAAAGAGAGTGAAAGAGAAAGAGAGAGAAACATTATTCTATAGAATATTCAGTCAACTTGTCTCTCTCTTTCTTCCTTCTCCCGTCCCCAGTCCAACATAAATATTTGAATGACCATGAGGATAATTTCCAATAATCCTACATTTTAGTTTTTAACTTCCCTTCCATCCTTTCTATTATACTTTTCTTTTGTACCCCACACTCCCCAGTTCCCCAGTCAGCCTAACACACACACACACACTCTCTCACTCTGTCAGGCCTGTATACTTATGTCATGTGTGGCTAAGAAACAAATTATGGGTACGATCCATCCATATATGTACCCACACAGACTACAGACACACACACACACAAGTATACAAACTACAGAAATGTTTTTAGAACTCTCTTTCTCTCTACAACATAATTCCTCATTGTAATCTTGACTCGTAATTGTCATAATGTGGAATTGTGAATAGGATGGATATTCACTGTGTACAGTTTTGATACCATTTGGATACATGCATACAGACGAGTCGTAATTACGTCGTATCACAAAAACTAGTATAAAATGATTAAATAATTACAATTATCTGTTCATAGGGAGGAAATTGTAGAGTAGAATTATGAGGGTATGTGTGTGTGTACGAGTATAAATGAGACAGACACACACACTCACAAGGACACAAGAGACGACTGGGACAAAAACAAATTATGAATTAATTAAAATTAGAGGGAATCATTTCTTTCCTCCAAATTCATGCTACTACACACACACATACACCATACACACACACTACAATACATGTATGTTACATCATTGTGTGTGTGTGTTACAAACCACACATTTTTTGTTTCCACAATTAAAAAGTTGAGCAGAAGAGTAGGAGTAGGACAGAGACAAAAATGGAGAGGGGAGCGTCATCAGGATCATGCCATATTTTCCGTCATTCTCATAAATAAAAGATGGAGGAAAGAGGAGGAAAATTAGTGGTAAAATGAGGGTTATGATTAAAATAAAATATTAGAATATTAATTCTTTCTCGCTCTTCATTTTTATCTCTCTCTCTATTTTTTGTTCGTTAGGAGAACTATTTGAGTGCACCTGCTCACGGGCTTTTGACAGGGTTCAAATGAGACACACAATTCATCACCACCTGTTCTCTCTCTCTCTCTTTCTGTGTGTGTATGTGTGGATTGTTTGAATCAAACATATCAAATGCGAATAAACTCATTCAATTGTTTCAATTCTAGTGAACCATCTGTGAAATTAGAATAATTAGAAACAAAAACAAACTCCAGAGTAGTATAAATCCTGCAAATCTCCATCCAATTCTCTGTGTCTAATTGTACTTAATCTAACCTTGTTATTTTCTCTACATACGCACAGATCGAACAATGGTGAAGAGTGTAAGTATAGTATGCTATGTGGGTGTATGAAGACAGGGAAAAACTTGAGGGAATGGACTATTAACTATATATCTAAATTAGAGTATTAATTAATTCCGTGTTTTTTATTTAGAGTCTACACATGAAAATGTGAACCCTGAACCCCTCTCCATGTTATTTTTCACATGTGTTCCTCTCGGTTATTGCTGTCTTTTTACCGATATCCCATTTGACTACATACATTTGGGGAGAGAAGAGAGACACATTATGATGAAGTGTGTGCTCAGCTCAGTTGAATAATTATTAATTTATTTAAATAGATCAAATTTTGAATAAATTGATCAAGATATTCTCTTCCTGGGTTCAGCCCTCTTCTAATGTGTACCTTATATCATTTCTATTTGTTTTAATAAGACTAACGTTTATGTGGAATTAAAATAAATTACACATTTGCTTCTGCACTCTCCCTACACACACTATAACTCCACAATTGCAATTTGTTTCTCTAATGAGAAATTAGCCATGGAAAATTGTGAGGGTAATGGAGAGTCCATTGGAAGAATATTTATGTCCATCCTATAATTTGACTCAATCACAATTACATTTCGTCAAAATGTTGGAAAGGGAGAAGAGGGGGGAAAGGTGGGTAAGATATGACAACCTTCAAAGACAAAATGACGAATGGGACGGGACGAAGTAAACATCCAATCAATTCCTCCTCGATCCTCCTCCGGATTAAGACCTCCTGGAAATTTTGTAATTGTGAGGAAAAAAACCACAGAAAGAGAGAAATGCAGGACAATTAACTTTACGCACACAACAACACACAAGATGCAAAATTTTTTCATTTTTATTTTACTACCGTCAATTCAACTAATGCCATTTAAATTGAATGTAAATTAGTTCAATACGATAAATAAGTATGACAAAGTTCATGCCAAAAATATTGCGTTTAAAAAATGCACAAGAAAAAAAATGTACAAAAAAACCAGCAACACCAGCAACTCAATCACGGCATAGGAAAATTTACTAGTTATGTAACTTGAGTTTATCTTTTTACCAAACGATGTTAGTCATTATCCATTCAAATAATGTATTATATATTAATTGATAGTAGTAATATAGGAATTTTTCGGATAACAATTATAAGTATCTTAGTAATTAGTTAAATAACTTAGTGTGTTTCTTCTCGTTCAAAATGTACACAACTTATAACTACATAATGTTACACCATCATCGTAAATATTATTTATGGTTCCAGGCAACAACATTTACATTTTTTTTCATTAATATTATTGTAAAATATCCTGACATTGCAATTATATATGTTCTTTTTTAAAAAAAATCTTTCATACACGTAACATTCTTCAAGTCAATCATCAACAAAGGGCATGCGGTACAAGGCAAAGTTTTCTAACATACAATATTTTTTTGTTGTATATATCATCATCATCTTTTTAATTATAATTTAACTACACTTACCAACTACTTTAACATATAAATCCACGCATCATCATTCTAGGAACCAATCAACAAGTCATATCCTTACACAATATTAGTTTTAACATTGGTTAAAAAAATGACAACAAAGGAGAACAACAACGGACCACACAGTTCAAGACACAAGGCTTTTCCTTATACTTTATTTCATACAACAAAGGGTCATTCACAAAAAAAATTATGGGAGTATGTAATAAAGTAGCTTAGTTGAATAATTTGTTAAAATTACATTTTAAAATTCTTTGCACAACAAATTTGACGTAATCATTAAAAATTAATCAGAGAGAGAACAAGTTTTCACTCGAAATCAATCAAAAATACAGTCACATTCCACACAACTTAAAATTGAGCATGAAACAACAAGAACAAAGTCGAAAATCTAAAATCGTACAATCAAAATTAATCACAGGAATTTAATCACACCCACCCACCACCACCAGAATATCATGCATGGAATGCAGTAATTAAAAAAAGTTTTTACGGGCCTCACAATATTAATAATAATTCGATTTTGTTAGTAAGAATTTAAGGGAACAAAGAGATGGGAGGTTTAGTTTTGATCAAAATTTAAACATTGAAAGCATTTCTCTTTAGAATTTAGAATGTGATGCGAGCAAAATTGTCACATTGTCCCTTTCCTCTGCTTCTGCCTCTGTCTCAATTTTCACTTAAATTTTCAAGAATTGTCAGTGTACACAAGACATCCTCATCTCTCCCCCTTTGTTTGTGTTCAAAGTTGAGAGAGACAGGGTGTGTGTGGGGGAGGGTGTGTGTGTGGGAGGAAGAGCCGAGACGGTTTAATTTGTTTTTAATTAATTACTCCATTGATTAACTGACTTCTTGATTAATGAAGACAGTGTGTAATATAAGGAGACAAGAACACTCGCTCTCCTTTCTCTGAAAATTTCCACCGTCCATTTCAACATTAAATTTAGGAAAAGGGGAAGGAGGAGGAGAAAGTAAAATTAGGAGAAAGAGAAAGGAAGGGAAAGAGAGAGAGAGACAGAGTAAAATTAGTGATGAGCTAAAATGGACTTAGATTGTTGCTGTTGTTGTGACCCCCTACTTTCTCACCAGGAATTATATGTACACATACATAGTACACACACACACTGACACACGTATTGTTGTTGTTGTTCTGATTTGGGCTGTGAAGAAGAAAATTTGTAAAATAGATTTAGAATGTTCCATCTCACATTATGGAGGATTCAAGGAGGAGGATTCGAGGAATAGGGCTCAAGATTGGGTGAATAATCAATGCCAATTCATTTAGTGTGTAATGGGGAGCACAAGATGTGACGGACCATTAATCAACGATTCATTTCTTGAATTGCACACACACACACACAACTCTCCGCACTCTTCCAGACTCCACGACTCGGAGACTTTCTCCCTCTCTAAACTTAGTCATGGAAGCAATAAATCTAGTTTCAAATAGTAAAAGGCTGCTAATGGGAGGATTGTAGTCCTTGTGTCACATTAAAAAATAAATAATTAAACTAATGTCAAGGAAGTGACTCTGAGCCTCTCTCGCTCTGAATGCGTGTTCGTATCTCTGTTTCATATGGCTATATCAAGTGAATTGACTCTCAATTCAAAATCAAAAAGTTGGGATTCATCCTCTCTAAATTTGTAATAATTAGTATGAGTGACATCCATCTTTAAAAAACAATCCGAATTTACCCGGCTAATATAATCATCAAAAAATCGATATAATCGCACCCAATTGCACCACCATTAAATAACACTCTCCAATTTTCTTTGCATGTGTACACGCTTCCTCCCTTTCCCTATAGAAGGGAGAGTGTGTTAACAGTCAACCCGAAAAAATGAGGACTAAGGTAAAAGAGGGGAGAAAGATAAAAGACGGCCCTCCTTTTTTTAGCCTCAGAGCGTAGACAGGGGTCCACTTGGACGGGCACTTGAAACTCGAATGCTTATTGCCCTTCTTTGACTTGAACTTCTCTCTCTCTCCAGTCAACATCTATATATTTTTTATACGAAGGACATACATGTGTATTCAATTTATACCTCATCCTCTATTATATCGCACCCTTTCCATCCAGCGTGTGTGTGTATAACTTTAAATGCATCCTCCGAATGATGTGTGTGTACAGTACATGTATAATATTGGGGGGAGAAGAATAGGAGGGCATTTCTTTTATTTTCTTCTTGACTATGGCCACCACCTTCACCTCTCTTCCCACCACTACCACCGATCCGAACATGATGACGCTTTTGCTTTTGAAGGTGGAGAGACAGAGAGAAAGAGAGAGAGGGAGAGAGGATGAAGGATCGATCAAAAAAAACTTGAAGACTCGAGACTCTGGATGAAAGTTAATATCGCTTCTGTGCCTTTTCCCTTGGATCCCAAAATATAGAAAACTTTGATAGAGAATGGAGGAGAAGAGGAACGGAGAATGGGCAGTAGCGAGAAAGAGACTGTGTGTGTGTGAGAGAGAGAGAGGGAAAGACTTGATTCCTCATAAAATCAAATAAGAATCCCATCCCTCATATTTTCCCAACGTTAGTCAGCATAAGCCCTAGCATGTCCTTCCCTCTTCTTCTTTCTCCTCCTCTTCCTCCTACTTTTCCCAATAGAGCTAATTGCTACGCATACACAAGACCTTATGTACGTTTGAACTATAAAGTTTTGGGTGTGTGTGTGTGTATACACAAAACTGTATATTATGACCTTTTATGCGCATAACTTGTAACATTCCTTATTACAACATTCTTCTTCTCTTCCTCTCCCTCCTCCTCCCTTCTCTGTATTGATTTCCGTGTGTGCCAGGAATGAGACAACAGAGTTCTTAATTCTTGGAAGGTGAGTAGCCATTCTCCTCTTTTCTTCCTCCATTCACCGCGTCTTTAGTTGTTACGTTTAAAATTTGAAATTAATAATCCCAATTAAATGGGTTGGAGCATAGAAGTGATCCTTGCACCCCCATTTATCATGATGATATGAGTGTGTGTGTGTGTGTCGCTGTTGCATCACAAGAGCGAGAGATAAAATGAGGAGATGAGGAGGAGGGGATGTTAAAAGAGTGTTAAAGAAAGCACATGGATGAGAGGTCAGAGAGGAGCTGGACACGGGTAGTTGGATACCATGTAGAATGCATGCGTGTGTGTGTGTTTGGGCATGTAGGTAACATAGAAGAGAGAAGGACATAAGAACGTAGAAATTGGGCAAGGAGCCATTAGTGGGGACGGGAGGAATGAAAACAGCAATAGAAATATTGTAGAAATTCCTGATAAAGCAAAAGTAAAAGCAAAACTTTTAGTTCATACTCTGCACTTGTGGGCGACACACACACACATACACATGTGTGTGTGCATGTATACGTGTGTACACACGGACAGGGAGAGATTTCTATTAAAGAAACCTATTCAGCTATTACACAGAGGGAGGATAGGAGAGAGAAAGAGAGAGTAAGTTGTACAGTTTGACTGTACATTGTACAAATGGACTATGTACGACCACAGAAGAGATAGGGAAAGAGAGAACACACACACAACGTGAGGGTATATGGAAGGGGAAGAGACTAGACTCGTTCAATGCCTTGCTCAGCGTATAGATTCATGATGGACTGTGTAATCTAATGTAATGTAGAGTTACAAGTAAAGACAGAGGGAAAAACGGAGGAGAGAGAAAGAATTGGAGGAGTGACTAAGTCAAAGTTATCGAGCGATTCGATCGCCTTCCTCCTCTCCCAACCAAAACCAAAGTTTAACTTTGACTACAGAGAATGAGGAGGAGGAGGAGGAGAAGACAAGTTCCGATGCGATGCTAGGTCTCGGATCGTCTTTACTTTTTTTCCCTCTCATTCCCCCCGTCTCCATCTCAGTCTTCGTCTCCTTTTCTCTCTCTCCCTGCCTATGTGTGTATGTGTGTGTGTCTCTACTTTGTACTCTTATGGGAATAAATAGTGAGAGTTGAGTTCTGTCATTTTACTTCATGTGTGTCCGCCTTTCATTTTTCCCTATAAGAATCAACACACACTCAATGCATCCCTCCTCCTTTTTTTCTTTCTCTCTTCCCCTTTCTCCTCCTTTCACTCTCCAACCCTGTAGTGTCAACTACAAGATGGTTGGCAAAAAATAGAAGGAGAGAGAGAGAGAGAGAGAAGGAGAAAAAAAAGAAAAACCAATGCTTCATTCCTGTATCATTCCTCCTACATCAAAACAGCCACTATCAGCCTTCACCACTCTCAAACTTTTTCCTCCTCCTCCACACACACATACACACACATTCTCTTTTCCCTATTGGCCATCAAGAGATGAGGATGATGACAAAGACAAACTTGCACGTATATACACAATGTGTATATCTAGAGAGAAGGAGAGAGAGAGGATACACATTATATGCACATTCGCAAGACACAAGACTTTCATGTCCTCATTCTTTCCCTCATCAACTCTTGATTTCATCTCTCTCTCTCTCCAGCTATGGTTACAGACTGCACTCCCAAAAAATAATTACCCTCAACTCACCCATACTCTTCTTTCATGAGGAGGAGACGAAGGTGCTTTGCCCTATGCAATGTCTTGCTATGATGAGACAAAATGATTTCCCACACACTCTTCTCACAAGAGATCCTCATCTAAGATCCTCTTTATCCCTTCTATATACATCATAATTCTGTACCTTGATTTAATTCTAGATTCCCCCTCTAATTATCCCTATATCATTTGTTGACTTCTTTCTGAAGGGATCAAAAGAAACATTTATTGATTTTGACTCAACCTTAATAATCCATATTGTCAACAAATTGTAAGAAAATTGTTTGAAGATTTTAATTTAAATAATTAAATTTTGAAGATTAAAATATTGGATTTTTTTAAAAAAAAGTTGTGGGAGTTGTAAAATCATTTCCACCTGACATAAAATATGGCTCTTGAAAAATTTAGTAATTAAACCAGGGGAAACAAAATAGGAAGAGTCTTCTCAGTAAAGTAGTATGACGCTTCCCTGCCAATATTAGAGAGGTGCATGAAGAAAATCAAAGAGAGAGAGAGAGAGAGAGGAAAAAGAAAAGTCTAAGATCATTCCCCTGTTAGTTAATTTAAGACTAGAAAGTTTAGTTTTGATTTAAAAGACACACTGGGAATTCCAATACACTCCTCCTCTTTTTTTTCCTTCTCTCTCTCTCCACAGTTTCTTCTTATTACTATTTTTTCCGCCGTGGGATTTGACTATGTACGAGAGAGAGAGGCACAGAGAGAGAAAGGAGGGTATGGAAGCATGAGGGAGAGAAAGTTTGTGTAGTTGTGTGGCTGGAAGAGTGTGTGTGTGTGTACACGGCTTACCATGATATTATTAAACTATATTTGTACTAGACATACAAGAGAGGAGTATAGCATGTCTCTATAGTTGTTGGTGGCAGTTGCTGGGGAAGGAAACGATAAAATGTAGGAGAATAAATTACGAGTGGTTTCTTCAATCACGTCAAGCCGAGTTCACGACTCAAGATATTGAAATAAAAGTTTTGAAATTTTTAATCCTATACTTTCTTTTTTCCCCATGCTTTTTCCTCCTTTCTCTCTCTCTCCGTTTCGTGGGTACTCTGCTATAGACAGTTGTGCATACATGGGACCATCAACCGCTAGTCAGGATGAGCAATGAATTGTAATGCTTTCAAGTCCTCAAAAAAAATTTCTTTCTCTTTCCTCCCTTTCTCCTCTTCCTTGTATATCTCTAAACAAATGCACATGGGCACACCGTAGACAACACGAGCTGTAAATACATACACCAGTTCTCCCCACTTTTCTGAGAGTAAATGAGCCTCCTCCTGCATTATCTTCCTTAGCGTATATGTAATCTATCCATCTAATCTCCATCCGTGTCAAGCCATCGTATCGTTCAATTTTTTATGCTCCATAGACAAACCCACGCACACAAAACTGGAAATGGAAAAGTATTCAAAAATGAAGGAAACGTACTTCAACGGAGTAAGGGAAAATCCCTGTTGACATTTTTTGGGAGAAATATTCAGTACAAAACTTATTTTTCCCAAACGAAAGTAATGGATTCTGAGAGTACAAAATTATACAATTTGTACTATCGTAAATTAAAAAACAAATACTTGAGGAAATGAAGGATTGACAAAATTAAATAAAGAGAGTGGGCAGGACGATGGCGGATGTTTGTCTCCATTCTCAATTAAACTATGAAGGATATATTGAACTGGGGAGAGTAGAGCGAAGAAAAAAATAGTCTGATAAAAAACAATTAGTGTCAAAAAATTGTTGAGAGTATATCCTGATCCAGGTAAATCAATAATTCTTTAATTAGCTCCTCCAACATTTTCTTTTTTATAAAGTACACACACACACGGGGAACCATGTAATCAGCTTTATGCAGTCTAAGGAGTTTTGATACACAAGGAAAATTGATTATTTCTACGGATTTCATATCCGACTTTCTCCTTTCCTAATTATAGTAATATCTTTGGAAAAATCCGAACAACAAAGAATATCTACACACACATAAGTAAGTATGACTACTCCTTGCTCTTTTTTCTTCTCCTTGTTGTTGTGAGATCCGATTTAATAATAATTGTCTAATATACACGGATACAATCATTTCAGCCCCCCCACACACACATCCACACGTTGTATTGTAGGTATGGGGGAATATAAATAACTATCAATTGTCATTCCTTTGAACGGCTAACTATTGAAAGAGTGGAAAAATTCGTTCGATAATTCCTCATTTCTAAACAGAATCTCTCTCTCTCTTCGTTGGGTTGTGTAGAATGAAGGTTTTTGAAGAAAAGGATCGTCGTGAATATGTAAGATGAGTAACAAAAGGGGGGAGAGTAAAGACAAGAAATTTTTGTTGAAAATTGGTTGACTGGTTGTCTGTCAGTCTTCTTTGGATGTCGGCGGCTCAGTTGGTCGGCCGCTTCAAATTTTCTCTTTCTCTCTCTCTGTATGGGTTTTAATAAAGGTGGCATCCTTCTATACTCGGAAAATCGGATCAAGGGAGAGGATAGGAAAGGAAAAGAAGAGGGGGAAGGAGGAGTAAAGCGAGGAGGGATGCCAGCCAACCCACAGTAAAAAATGTAATGTAGAGAAAAGCTCAATCAATCACATTTTTACCGACATTTTTACACACACACACACAGTCACTCAGTCTCCACTCTTGTCTAATGTTATACTTTTCTCCGTTTTACACTTTTTGGATTTTCTCCTTCTCTTTATTCCACTTTCTCTCCAGTCCTTTGATACTCATTCCCTTATACATGTATTTCAACGAGATTTCCGATTTTCCAGAGATGGAAGAGAAAGGAGGAACTGGAGACACGTGATAGTCAATATGTAACCTGGATTTATGTTATGGATCAAAAAGTGAGGGAGTTGGAGAAAGTTGTTCAAGGAATTGCCATCAAGAAAATTTTGTGCTTTCCCCAACATTCTCGTACAGAGTCAAGTGTGTGTGTGTGTGTGTAGGTGTGTAGGGGACTACTGTACATACTCCATGGAGCAATATAATTAGCACGGGGGACTATACACAAAACAAAAATCATGAGAGTTGACTGTATAGCTTCCGCTGTGTATTTATAACTCTCACTTTCTCTCTCTCTCTCTCTCCCTCTTGATGTGCTCTACATTCCATCGACATTACGCAGGAGCAGATTGGATGGCCAACAAGACTCACAAAAATTAATAAATTGAAGCTTGGGAAAATGATGAAGAGGAATCTCAGAAATATCTATGTATCTAATGTGTACACACACGCACCACCCATCCTCATCCAATACATACATGTATGTACATAGTACTTATTTGTATGCCCACTCACATTTTGGCATGACAAAAAATGGACGGAGGAGAGCCAATTAAATCGTAAGAAAACAATAGTGTCTTTCACTTTGTCAACATCTTCCACACACACATACACACACATACACACTCTCGTACTAATTATATAATTATTTTGTGACTCATATTTCTTGAAGATGTCCTACGCTCACTTTAATTCAAAATGGAAAGTATTTTTCTCCTAATTTTTTTAAGTCGGTCATTAAAATTGGGGAGAAGGAGGGAAGGAGATAAAGAAAATGTGAGAAGGATCCCCGAGTAAAAGAGTTTGGACGGAGACGATCGAAACTTTCTCCTCTATTGATTTAAATGACCAGTCCAAGTTTATTGACTGTACAAAAACCACTTCCCTCCACACACACTCTCTCTCACACACACCCCACACATGACAATTGTACAATGGAGAGAGAGAAATGGACAAGGAAAAGTCATTTTTAAAAACCCGAGGACTTTTACTCTATTTATCAACTCATAATCCCTCCTATCCAAACCATTAAGACGAGCATACAATCACACACACACACACACATTCACTCACTCCCAGTCACAATGGAACACAATAGAATAACTAAATAATCAAGTTTGATAATTTCAATGGAGACATGGATAGGAGAATGAATATGAAATGAGAATGTGTGGAGGAAAGGGGACTAACCAGGGCCATTTTAATGCTATTGGTTAGAGGGAAGAGCTAATCAAAATTAATATGGCTTTTTGTGTGGCTAAGAATATTGGAAAATAAAAGGTAAGGTAAAATTACAAGGAAATACATGTTCCCACGAGTCTCACAACACAACTAGAGCAGAGAGGAAGAGAGGAAGGGGGGTTGACGAGTGACGTGTCTCCCCGCTCATAAACACATACATACACAATGCATATTTAGGTACGAGGCCACACAAGAAGAGAACGAAATAAGTTTAACGGTATGAATTCATTCATTAGGAGAGTGAGAGAGAGAATGTGTGTGAGAGAGAGAGGGAGAGGGAAGAGGGGGATGATGATGGACACTTGAAATTTAGTTTTCAACTCTTTAATAAATCAACACTAGTCCGTGTTAACTAGTCGTACAATACATGATGTAGTGTATGTAACTATGTAGTCTGTTTTCTTGTCCACTTCCGCCCATTTCGCAAATCAACTCTTCTCCTATTCCTCTTCTACCAATCAATAATAATCATACTCTGTACTCCTTCCCTCCCTCACTCACTTTACATTTTCGCCTACACTCCAAAATTATAAATTCCCACTGCCAAACAAAATTCACACCTTTGCATCAAATGTACATTAGCCCGTGGGACTTAATGGTACATTCAATTTTGCAAAAATATTATCTGGGAAGCTTGAACAAGAGGTTCTTTCTTTTCTAGGAATTTTCAGGACTGGAAGGAATAATTACACTAGCAAGTGGATTCTTTTACACTGAAGAATGAGTTAATTTGGTGAAATTTTTGGATTAAAATGTTCCTGTTACTGACAATTCAAATTTGGGCGAGAGACAATTACAGAAGGCATTGTGGGAATAATTTGAGACAAATTTTGTACATCCTATCTACTGCAGGCAATGCGTGTGTGTGTGTGTGGATGAGTCAAAGTTAATCTGTACAAATATGAATGTGTAGTTCAAGACATTTTTTGTTTGTTTAAATTGTATAAAAAGTTTTAGTTACTATTTCAAAGTTATTTTGTTGTTACACACGTTAGTAAGCCACTTAGTCTAAAAGTCTAGTATTTTGTTTTGATCGGATTCTTTTTGTAAATTTAAATTGTATTTGTATGTAGTGTGTAATGAATATTTTATGTTGCTTGGATGGTTATTCTATAGCATACATAGTTGATTGAGGTAGCTGTGGTTGTTTTTGCGTGTGTTGTGTTTGTGGTGTGTGTGTGTGTGTCAAATTTGCTATATACTACATATTTTTCAATATTTAAACCCGCAATTTATTGTATGGCTATCGTTTGTCAAAAGGCTAAGTATTTAACTCTGTTTGTTTCTCCCTCCCCTTTGAATTATTCAATGGGGAGGTTGAAGCAACGGAAAATTTGTATTTTAGGAGAATGTTAAACTTACAGCAGCAATACTTTTAGTTCTCTAATAATTCATCTTGTCTGCTTTTCTTTTGAAGGTAGAAAGTATATAGGCACGCCGTTGTAAAAATGACCTGACTGGATGACTGAGAAAGTCCACAAGTCTACTTAAATAATACTGACTTTAGCTTTTCTCTTTCTCACACAACACTGAAAATTTTATAAGAATTCTACACTGACGAATGTAGCTGCTAGACTGACTAGTTAACATTTTAAAGTGACGAGAAAATTAAAATTACAATTTTGACCCAATAAATATTACTCGTCATTTACTTTCTCCACTGTCTCTACAAGGAGATTCCAAGGAGGAAGTAGCATAACGATAAAAAATTGAAAGAAAGAAAACCACATCAAATTGAAATGGCTCTGCTTTAAATAATATAATTTTAGCACGACAATTTGCTTGTACAAAGCCATTAAAATTTGAAAAGGTCATATATTTAAGGTAAGGGGGGGGGGATTAAACTGTTATTTTTGAGAGATAAAAAAAGACTTTGTTCTTGACTGGCTAAAATTGAGAGATATGGATTTCACCGTGACACATTCTTACCCCGAATTGAATAATTAAAATTAGGAAACACAGGTAATTCACACACACCTTAATCTGTAATATTCGAAGATACACCCTATGAGATAACAGTAAATTTCTTAATTTGAAATAGTTAAAGTTAATGACTTCACCTAAGTGTTTTTTAGATCACTGTGAATCAAAGGCGTGCTCTCATCACAGTCGTTGTAGTTTGGAACAGAGCGAACACGCCAGTTGATTTTCCCAGTGTGTGTTTCATTAAAATCCTAATAATGACGAAATACTAACGGAATTACCCGCACTAAATTGTCAATTATAATATTTTTTTTCATTTCATTTCACCTACCTACAATTTATAGAAGCTATAGTACTCTATATCAAGACGTATCCGAACGTGGTCGTATCTTCTTCCGTATTGTATTATCATAATTTGAGTGTATATAATATATTTTTCTATGTATATACGTAGTTTATATTATCATTATCTCTACTTAATTAGCTTGACAATTATAAAGTGACTTTGCCCCTGATCATCACCAACCTCAACCACTGTAATACTTAACTATAGTTAATTTTTATATAATTATACTTATAACTCCTAAAATATTTTACACTATCCATCTACCTATCGTACAAGTAGTTTGGAAATTAAAATTTCAAAAATTAAAAAAAGTACTCATTTTCCACAACGTTTCTTTAGATTCCAATCATGATTCTCTCTCACAAACTTCGTGTACAGCTTTTTCTGGACTAGGAAAATTAACCTTTTTTCTACATTTCCCCTCAATTCGTATTATGAGAAAAGGACAAATATAATCAAAGTAAAAAGTGGACTAGAGAACATGGAATGTTAAATGAAATGTACTTTCATCATAATTTTTCTCAAACGATCAATCAATGTGTATGACACAAGGACTGACCATTTGAATGTGAATAATATTTCTTGTTTTTTTAAAACACAAAGTACATAATAGTCAAGGTCAGGACTAGACATGTTTTCCATACTAGAGTAGCTATTATACCCCTGTCAATTTTTTGAAGACCCGTACATTACAGTACTAGTCTCAATTTCCTCTGACTCGAAACAAATAAATGTTAAATACAGTAGCAGTGAATGATTAGAATCTTTCTTGTGGGCACGTAATGATGTCCACCTTTTTTGTGGTATTGGAATGACTAAGATAATAATTGACTGGAAAATGATTCTTCAACCTGACTCTCTCTTTTCCCTTCTGGAGAGTATACTTTGTTAATTTTTCGTATAGACATAATTAGTATTTCTCCTTTCTGTTCGTGTGTATGACATATTGTACCTAAGTATATGTAGGTTACATTGACGAAGCTTTCCTTATCTAAAACTTGTTGTTTGTAGTATGTAGTATGTAACTTAATCGGCTACATTTGACTTAAATAATTTACTAAAAATTACAATACTAAATATATTTTTTTCTTATCTCTGTCTCTCTCTTTCTAATGTAGATTGACGACGTCCATTTATATATTAATTTTAAGTACATTTTTTCTCTCGTCCTTGTGGACAGTATAGCAAAAGAGTTGAAGTTGTAATATATCTATGTATATAGTAGTTAGTTTGTATATATGTACAATTTTCTTTGATTATTTTTAATAGGAGGGCGAGGAGGATTCCATGGAATATTCAACTTTCTTTTTTTGTTCTTAACGTTATGTAGTATGTATTATGTGATTTTCTCTGACAGTTTACATACACATGGGAAGGATAATGGGGTGAAAAGGGTAGAATATTTGTCTTCGTTCAAGCCTTGTGTCTTTCTCTCTATAATAATATAATATTGTAAAGACATCAAGACTTGTTCGGAAAGACCAACCCTTTTTTTCTCATTCTTTTTTTTGGAATTTTAGTCATCTCGTCGTGTATACGTCGTGTATACGTTGAACTATTCCATTTTATCCACCCTCCTCTTGTATATATATATTTGTATTGTATTTAAAAGTATTATTATATTATCTTAATTTTTAAATAGTTTAAATAGTTCTACCATATATTTATAAAGTTATCGCATCAAAAGTCATTTTATCATCATCACCTTGATGGATGAATTACTTCGATTTGTGGAGTAATCCTCTTAATATACTATGTCATCAATATATGTATAATATATGTATATATATATATTTGTTTATAATAATAGATTTCTTTTATGTCCACCTCTTCAATTTTTTTTAAAATTGTAGTATTTTTGTATATTCCCCAGTATCTGTGTAATACTTGTATCTGTGGAGTAGTAGTAGTTGACGACCTTTTTAGTTTTCTATCCCTTGACGACAAATTTGAATTTTTGTTACGTTCTTTGTGTAAAATTCTACTGTTTAAATATTCACCGATTGTTTTTTTATCCTTTTTGTCCTTTCTCTAAATTATTAACAATACTAGTAACATTTGACAAGTCTTGGGAAGTTGACTAGTAACATTTTCTTTTTGACTTATTCATTAATAATTTTTTTATTCCTGTCCATGGAACATTGACATGTTTTACTGTATATTTCTATACATGATGTACGCTCTCTTTGGTTATTTGTCTCTTTTCAGTTATTTTCGGTTTCCTCCTTTTAAACAGCAGTAGTAGTGTTGAAGTATTTCTCTTTTTTTAGGAAGTGGGAGTGAGGGAAAAAGAGACACGAACTGATTGACTAACCTTTTCTCGAACAGGGAGATAGATGAGGGAAGGGACGAACAAACCCGACTGTCGGAGAATTGGACTCGATAGATTGTTGTCATTGCCGCCTTGACTACAGGAAGAAGAGAGTTTAAGGTCTATGCCTTCTTTCCCTTGTCCAGGAAGTCCAGGAGTAGGAATAGATTCTTCAGACTCTACCGGATTCTCCTCTTCCTCATCTCCTCTTCCACTGTGGGTGTCCGTCGGATTGTTTTTTGGTAGTCCTTTGGAGGAAGAGTCTCTCTGAGAAATTTCATCATTGGTACAGGAGAGAAGGAAACCTTGCATCAAGTAGTCACCATCAACCCCTTCTTGTGGTATGGCACGACCCTGTGGAAATGTCTCCAAATTTAAATTCAAGTCTGTCCTCCTCCGGTGACTAGCAATACCCGTGTCAAATTCGAGTGAGCTGTTCATCAGTCCACTACTCCCGCTACTCTCCGCTTGACTCGTCTAAAAACATTTTTAAAAAGAAAAGGAGAAAGTTATAGCCGACATCCCATTAATCATAAAGACAGACACTTTCCCTACTCCTCTCAGATAAACGGGAGAGAGAGAAAGCGAGGAGAGAGAGATCTAAAGTTGCATCTTCTTTCTCTCGCACTTTCTCCCTTTCTTATTATTACTAGGGAGTAGAAAAGAAAAATGTTTAAAAAATCATTCAAAATTATTTTACATTCTCCGGAAGGGAAGGATAAAAAAGGTAAAATGGGGAGTATTCAAATGTTCACAAAATAATAGAGAAAAAAGCATTAAAAGTGAGAGTAATAAATCCACACGCTGTGGAACACACACACACAAACACAAAGCTAATGTAGCGGATGCAATTCAATGGGTTGATTAGCAGAGGGAAAAAAAGAGAGAGAGGAAAATCGTGTGTGTGGATTTTTGTGCTGGCTTTTATTTATTTAAAGAAAATGTGAAATGGAACGAGCGACGTGTGTATGCGTGTGTGTGTTTGGGGGATGGAGAGAGAGAGAGAGAAAAGTCTCCGGTTTATGGATCCCAGTTTAATTTTAAATTTAATTGTGAGCTTTCTCCTTTCTCCTGGAGCCCCATTCACGCCACGCTATTTGATGATGGTGTGTGCGAAGGCATTCATATATACGGTGGGAGGTGTGTGTGTGTGTAAATACCTTTATGGGACAAATAAGTGCTTCATTCAGTACAATGAAATGAGATTGAATTCCCTCGAAACAGTCGAAACAATGTTCCATTAATTTTTAGAGTGACAGGGCATATGTAGGGAGGGATGGAGGTGATTCTCCTCTCACTGAATGTATGTATGTAGTACAAGACAAAGGCTAGCATTTAATATTGTACATTAATTTCTGGCTAAATTGTCTCTCCCTCTTTCTCTCTTCCTTTCTTCTCATCTTTTTTTCTGTTGACTCGCAGTAGAATAATATTGTACAATATTACTCGTCGTACTAAATTATGAATTACCCCCATACACACACACGTGTGTGTGTATGTGAACACAATGTGTGAAAGAAGATTGTACAACTTTTGCCGAGGTTTCCTTTTTTCATTCGTTTTACATACAAGGAAGGGGAGGGGAGGAGGAGAATTGTCAAGAAAGTTGTTTAGTCGGTGGTGGTGGTGGTGAAAATAATAAAAATAAAAAAAGGAAGAAAGCGTGTGTCTGTGTGTAAGGAGTGACGTATGGAGAGCCATTGTAAAAGACCCAAGGGTTTTGTTGAAATCCAATTAGGTATAATATTGAAAACTGTTTACCCTGTGAATGGGACACCATTGAAAAATAAAGACACTCTGGGGTCTCATAGGTTCACTTAAACTTCCACACTTGCCTTTCTAATTTTTTTACCTCGCCATTCAACTCTCTCTCTCTTTCCCTTTCTCTCTCTATTCGGATCCTACACGTTTATCCACACATGGTATGTGTGTGTGTGTACATGTGTATTTACTACATCATTCCAACAGCTTGTCTCCCTCCCTCTCCTCCTCTTTTATAGCTCACCTTAGCCATCTCTTTCCATAATGTTGGCTCAACAAACTGCATTTCTTCATAGACTTTATTACAATTAGGACTAGTTGCTGTTCCCCTTGATATGGGGACGATACCAACTTATTGTTAGTCTGCCATGAAAACGATATTATGATCTCCTTCTCCTCCTCCTCCCTCCTCCCTTCCTCTGTCTACGTTTTTACATGCCTAATATTCTCTCCCATGTACTGTATTGCCTCGTCTTCTTGTTTCTACCCTCCCTTTTATTATTTCATTGTGTAAACTCCACGTTCTACACAAATTAAACAACAACCTTTCTCCACATCCAATTTAACTGTACTTTTTTCCGTGTATGGACTTGTACTCTTTTGAAATCCATGGAGTATTGTAAAAAAACGGGAAGATCATAAGTCGTACTTGTGTTCAACGTTTTTGAGTTATTTTAGAAAACAATGAATAAAATTGAAATCTTATTGCCCTCATTAAGAATTACATTATTGTCCGACTCGATATTGCCTCTAGCTCTGGTCAGACTTGCTCAAAAAATTTAAAAAGCTTTCTCTCTCTCAGCTTCACACAATAGAAAACTATTAATGAGGGAAAGGATTACTCCTCAAGCTAACTTGTATCAAATATGAAGTGTGGACACTCTCCTTGTAAAAGTTCTTGTTCTCTCCATATTCAAAGGATTATTGTATGGATTAAGAGGAGTGGGTGCACACACACACACTCCAATCTGCCTCTACTATCACACCCTTTTGTTCACTTAAAAGTAACTATTGATTTTATTTATTTTGTCTCGTTTGAGTTTCCATACTCCGCACACACAGACGTATACACGGCAGCTCTCATATAAAAAAGAAAATGAGAACGTCAAACGCCGAACACACACACACACACCATTCGTACTGAGTCCTCTTACAAAGTGGTGAACAAGGCCAATTTACTCGTGACTCTTTCCTCCCCTCTCTTTTCCTGACACACACACACGCAACCATGGTGTGGTTTTGAAAAAAACAAAAGCAATTGGAATCATTATGACAAAAAGGCTCTTTTTGTCCCTCTCGCTATTCTTTTGGGGAATGAGCACCCAAAATTATCATCGTCAACTTGTACAATGCCCGGGTACTTTTAACTAGGAAACGTAAAAGAATAAAGCAGCATTTTTTATGATATCCTCTCTCTCTCCTTTACTTGGAGTGAAAAGGAGACGAACTACAGTAAAGGTCATGCGACTCAATGGTTCAACTGAAAAGACCCAAGCACACACAGGACAACACAACATTACAGAATATATGACTTACTTGAGTCGGGTGACCATGAATGGCTCCACCACCACCACCCGCCTGATGATGATGGACTCTGTTATGGACAAGGAGCTTGTGGTACTGGTGACTTGTAAATTTGCATTTACGACACCGGAACCGTTTTCTCCTCCTTCTATGCCTCTGCTGGACAGAATGACTTTGTTCAATGTGAGTCACGCAGTCAAGTCTCGACTTGAAAGCCATTTGACAAAAGGAACATCGGAAGCTTCTAATCTTCCCTCGTTGTCGTTTCCTCCGCTCACTAACTTCCTCCTCTTCTTCTTCTCCTCCTTCTTTTCTTCGTCTCCTCCGTCTACCAAGATTTTTACACGACCCATTCTCATCCTCTTCTTCCTCATCTTGTTCATCCATTAAACTTTGCCCTCTCCCATCCTCCTCTTCTGAATTTCTACGTTGATGACCTCTCCGTCCACTTTCAGCCATAGTTGAAGTTGTCATGTTCATGGGTAGGTCATCCATGATCCCGGGTTCCTTTTTAATTTGTCTCCCACCATTCAAAGGAGTTGTGGATAGATGATGAGGATCCTGATCTGTCAATCCAGATGTTAGTCCATGATTCCCTACATTCCCCGCACTATTCTTCAAAGCCCAGTACAAACTGTCACCAGAAGGAGAAGCATTGAGTGCTCCATTTAGAAGTGGTAGGGAAAGTGAGGCAAGTGCTTGTTGTTGTTGTTCTTGACTTGGACTCTCAGAATTGGACGAGAGGAAAGAGGACAATTGTCCCGTTGAGGCTCCTGAAGTTGGAGGTGTAAAAAATGGTGCAAGTACTCCTGACATTTGATGTCCAATCAGATGCTGTTGAAAAGTGTCCACTTGACCGAATGTCTGGAAGCACATTGGACATTGGAATGCAGCTCCAGCTGACCCAACAACATTGGCTGTTGAAACACTTCCAGATTGGTCATCCCTTGAACTCCCACTCTGTTGTAATTGTTGTTGTGGTTGAGTGAGGGAATTAGCGAGGCCAGTATGTGTCCTCTCATGAGCATAAAGGTAGACAAGAAGGGAAGTTGTGAAAGGACAGTAAGCACACCGGTACAATTTATTTGTTCCTCCTTCCATCTTTTGAAATAGGAGGGTGAGAGGGTCAAGGACAACTCTAGAACTGTCTTGACCTAGGTAACTTGATGTAGGGAGAGATGAGGCAATAGTTGAAGAATCTGTTCCTGCTAATTGACTAGCATGTTCTTTAATGAGATGAACTTTCATAACTTCCATATCAGGAGTAGAGAAACCACAGAGAGCACATTTGTTTCCTGTATTTGATCCATTGCTTGTCATAGATAATTGACCACTGCCCGACCCCCCACCACTTTTTGAATGTCCAGATTTTGATTTTTGACCTAGTTTTGACCCACTCCCAGAAGTACCAGAGGATTTGGACTGCCGTCGACCACCGGAAGTAGATGATGAGGATGGTGGTTGAAGTTGTTGTTGTTGTTGTTGTTGTTGATGATGTTGTAAAGTTTTCTCAATACTTTTCCAACGATCTTTCCCCTCTTGACCATGATCAGCAAGGAGATGTGTTTTGAGCCACTTGGCACTCCGAAATCGTCGTCCACAAAATGGACATACTTCTGAGTAGTGACAAAAGTACCGGTTTTGCATGTCTACTTGATTGTTTGCAAGGAGTGGTAAAAGTTCACCTTGTGCAGCAGCTGCAACAGATGAAAGATTGACTCCTTCTTTGTGTGATCCATTTGAGGCTGATGCTAGAATTGCGTTAGGGTCGGATGGGGATGACCCAGTGACGAGAGATAGTCCCATGGGACCTGGAGTGGATGGATTGGGTGGTGATGGGCCCGCGTCTTCAATTATCCCATGAGTGTTCTGTTTGTGAACTTTGAGAAAATATTTTGAACAAAGTTCCTTATTACAAATGTCACAGGTGACTCCACCCAGCCCTGTACTCGACTCAATGGAAATTCCATGCATTTTGAGCATGTGGGTCCGCATGAAGTATTTGTTACACAATTCTTTATGACAGATGGTACAGTAACTTCGACTCAGAGATGGACTGGGTCTCTTCCCCTCACCTCCACTCCCACTCCCTCCACTCGACTTGACACCACCGGCGGGTGTAGCAGTATTTGAGCTGGATTTGGCTGAGGGGGGTGTCAGGAAAGATGGGTTTAAACTCCCGTCTGGTAAAATGGATGCTCTTGATTTTAAACCATCCGCCATTTTCCCACTACCACTCTTTTCAGATTTCATTGTTGGTGAATTGTCAAAAGATTCAATCAATTTTTTCCCGGATCCTCCTCCAATTCCACTCAAGTCGGGTGACTCAGATTTCAACTCACTGGACGCATGGTAATGTTGAATGTGTTGTTGAAGAAAGTATGCAGAATAGAATTCTTTGGAACACACTGGACAGACGGATGTACTATTTGTGGCGTTGATCGTTCCACTACCCACCCCCGCAACGGGATTGACTATATTCCCTATGGCTGGACTTCGACTTTGACTCCTACCCCCACCCCCACTCACAGCTCCACACTCGTTCAAGGGAGGTGGACTCCAGGATGAGGATGAAGCGGCTGCTGCAGAGGAAACACGATTTAATTCCATTATCATTGTTTGTAGTCTACGAAGATCATCCGAGTCGGATGTAGCCTCAGCTTCTGGTTCATCATCCTCATCTCCTTCGTCAACCATGTCAACATCCACTGCATGTGTTATTTTTGAACCAATTTTTCCTCCTGTATTTGTTGTCCCTGTTGACATTATGTGGTCACCTTCTGGAAGTTGATTGACTGGAGAATTTTTTCCACTATCATTGTCAGAATTTTCTTCCATTTTTGTGACAGCTGCTGCTGCAGCTGCTGTTATGTCTGACATGTCATCTGAGTCTGGATGAAAATAGGATTTGTGCATCCGAAGGAGGTAAATTGTTTGAAAGGATCGACTACATTGATTACACTCATAGTCAACTTCATCCTTACTCCCTCCTTCAACCCCTTCAAAGTCTCGAAGGTCCGGCTCAAGGCCAAGACCACTTAGACCTAAAGGTCCAGCGGCTGCAGCAGCAGCCATATTTAATCCTGGATGTTGTTGATGATTTTCGTCAAACATTTGTGTTCCAATCCCTTGGAATGGAAGGAGGAAAGGAGGGAAAGTGGGTAACAAAAGTCGATGTTTTTTGGTCAGATGGGAACGGAGAAGGGATTTTGTAGAAAATTCCCGGAAGCAGAATTGGCAGGTAGTCTCACTCATGACACCCAATTGACCTTGTAGTCCACCACCCCCTCCTAAAGGTTGTTTGAGTTGTTGTTGAAGGGAAGACAATTTGAATGGAGGGGAATTACGGTCATCTGATGACTCACCTTCTCTCAAAAGTTGGTGTTGAGAGTCTGGACTATTTTGAGTCCCACTCAACATTTCCCCTTTAAATCTTAGTTGACCAGACTCATTTGAATTACCTCCTCTATCTCGGTCTCGGTCAATCCCATGACCTACTTCACCTTCTTCTATCCCATCATCATCCTCATCATCAACAATATGATGTTTTGTGACGAGTTCACTCAGTCCCAGATTTTCCAGCTCGGACTGAATTAAGAGACCATGACTTGTTCCATCTCCACTCCCCCTCTCACCCCTCTCTCGATTTTTGTCACTAGAGAATCCATTACTAAAAGTCCCAACAATTTGTCGTCCATGATTTTTCCCACCACTACTACTCCGACTACTTGTAGACTGTTCCATGGGAATCCCATGGATCTTGGCTTTGTGTCGTTTAAGAAAGTATTTATTACAAAATTCCTTCTGACAAAGGTCACAGAAGGAGTCACGGGACTGAGAACCATTACTATTACTCCCACCTCCTTTACTCCCAGCTGAAATCTCCATGGAAAGGGCGAGGGAGGATGGGTTAGCCAGTGGGTCAAGGTCATTCGTCATGGGTGGAGTTGACTTGACATTCAAATGTAGTCCGCCACTTTGTTGTTGTTGTTGTTGCTGTGTTTGTTGTTGACCAGAAGGGATTTGAAGATTAGTTGACCCTGTCCCAGGAACTGTTGAATGGAAGGAAGAGGTTAGAGGTGAGGAGGCAGAGATGGAATTGACCCCACCAACCCCACCCACCACTGTCCCCTGTTGTTGTGGACTGTCCGAGTAGACACCATGTTTGTTGGCTTTGTGTGTTTTGAGGAAATACTTGTTACAAAATTCTTTGTTACAGAGGTCACAGTAAGCCTCAGGATTGAAAATCCGATGTGGTGGGATATTTTGAAGATTCCCTGTCGTCGTCACTAAACCACTTCCATTATTATTTATATTATTATGATGACCACTACTCCCACCATGATGATGATTTGAACTGGCTGAGGAGCCAGAGGAGGAAGTTGGGGTGGCAGCTGTCATCGTGGAGGGTGGTAGTGACTGTTGTTGGTTTTGACTTGAAGAGGTGGGGAAGAAGGAGAAGAATGGACTGGAACTATGGATGAGAGGGAACAAACTCGGGGAAGGAAATGTATTCGACGGATTTGAGTCTTTGGTCCCTTGCCCAGGAAGGTCAGTCTTGTCTTTGCTGTTGTTACTACTGTTGTCATTGTCCAAATGATGTAATTGTTGTTGTTGTTGTTGTTGATGAAATTGTTGAAGTTCCCGGAAGTGAGCTGCAGCTGAAAGCATAAATGCTGAAGAGTCTTGTCCAGCTGCCAAGGACTCTTGTAACAATTCCTGTGTTTTATTGGACAAATTGAGAGGGGTGGTTGTGTAACCTCGTCTTTTTCTTCTCACCTTCCCGCCCCCTCCTCCACCCCCAAAACCGGTGGTAGTATCCGGTTGTAAATGTCGGGGAGGAGGAGCGGTAGAAGAGGACTCTTCATCATCCTGGACCATTCCTTCATCCACCTCTTCATCCTCCTCATCTTTACAATTATTGTTGTCCACATCGTAGTCCTCCTCTTCCTCCTCATAGTCCAGTTGGTCAGTCCCAGGTCCCCCTTCCCGCCCCAGTCGATGACGGCTAGATTGGTGAGAAGGGATTGGAGTTGTTGTTGGAGCCAATGTCGCTTGTTCAGTAAGCTCAGCTCCGGGCATTTCATTGGGGATTCGAACGGGTCTGGACTGTTTCCGTCGTTTTTTACCTCCTCCTCCTCCTGGGCCGTCTGTAGAGGAATTATTGTTGTCTGCTCTTGCATTCTCATTTGCATAGAGAGAGGAAGTATTTTGTTTTTTGGAATGGTGGTAACCGCCACCACCACCACCGGTCCCACCCGGGGACCATCTTGACCCCAGATCGTCACTGTCGAGTCCGAGGGCGGATGAGGACTGAGGGTTGTGATTGAGTGGGTCATCATGTCCACTGTCGTCAAAACTACTACTGTTAGAGTCCACGGGACATGTTTCATCCTGTGGGGGTTGGTCAGAGTTGGTTGTTGTTGTTGTTGTGTTAGCATTAGAGTGTGTAATCAAGGATGTAGCTCGGAGCCCGCCTGTTGGCCCACCATTTAGTGTTGCAGTTGCTGTTGTTGCCATCACCGTAATGACCACCCAATTTTAACTACGGCCGTGGCCTTCGTTGACCCTGTCGTCGAAGGCGTGATTGTTAAATACAATATGCCCTACAAATCAAAAGCCAAAAAAGTTACAAAATTATTTTACATGCGTCATCAACATTTTCTTACTTGGGTATTTTTTTGAACTGAAACTAAACTGTCTCTCATGTCTGATTCATCAACCCTCAAATCTGAACTCCATTTAACAAAAATCTCTATTAGTTTCTTTTCTTGCAAGCTCCATTTTTTTCATATGATGTGATGGAGGCTGGTGAATAGAGTTCAATGTCTTGTCTGTCAAACACACATCCTCCTTCCTTTGATCTTTTTCCCTTTCTCTCCCTTCCTTTTAGTCTGCACCCACTCACACACACACACACAATGTGAGATGAAACGTAGAACACACAGTCAATGGCAATGTTCCATTCTAAGCCAAGGTCTTTCCCCAAACTCCCATAGAATGGGTATACATACACTCGTACACAATGCACTTGCTCCTCTTTAGCCCCGTACAGACTACAGAGTGCAAGTGGTGCGCCTCAACAGAATTGCAGTTGGAGTTGGTTGCAAGGAAAAGTGAACGACGGCGGATATATTCGAGAGAGAGAGAGAGAGAATGCCACAATTGGCCATCTAAAAAAACCCCAACGCGCTATATACACATGTATACATGTGTAGGCCACCATGTGATCCGGGCAATATAACCCCGCACGAACAGACGTCGTCACACACACACACTCCTCCTCTCACTCTCCCTCGCAAAAGTGTACAGAGATGGAGGGAGGGGGAAAGAGGAGGGGTACAAAACACTTGTCTGTGTGTGTGTAGGACGATGCATGTGAGTTGGGGGTAGAGAGAATGAGGCACTTTTCACTCCATTCCCTTCATCTCTCACATCCTCATTGCCTCCTCATCCTCATCTCCATTCCACTATTTCTATTTCAGTGGGGATAAACACGGGAGGGAAAATAGGGGAAAATCCATTTCTCAGTCCATTTTTATTGCTCCCACTCTACTTGTGGCTCGCCCCAAATATCTGTCCAAGAAAAGACCCCCCCTTTTTTCCCCTTCCTTTTCACTCGAGTGTGTGTGTGTGTGTGAATTTTAATTACTGTTTTTTTTCTTCACTCCAAATGTGTGTAATTTTGTTTGTGTGTTGTGTTGTGTGTCATTGTGGTTGACCAGGATTTTTGGGATGTCCCTTTCTCCCCCATAATTGTGGATTTAAATAAAATTGTGGAGGACAGCCGGGCGGAATGTAAAAGAGAGTGGTTGGAAAACAAATAGAAAAAAAGGAATGTCAAATGCGTACAAGGCTACACATGCACACACCGTAGTGGTAGTGTGTGTGTGTGTGTGTGTAGTAGAGTGTAGTAGAGCAAGGACTGGGTGGATAGTTGAGGAGGAGAAGGGAGGGAGTGTATGTGTGTGTGTGAAAGTGAGCTGACTTACGATCGTACTTTGTAGCGTGTCAGTGTAAGCATTAGGTAGGCAGGAGGTTATGCATAATGCAGTGACTGAGACACGCACAAATACCCCATTCTCTCTAACTCTCAACGACCAAATCAAATATAGGTTTTCCACAGCTTCTTCTCAGGTGTTCACTTACTTTTAACATTTTTTTCCCTATCCACTCTTCTTTCCACACACACACAGTCTGTACACATACACACACACTCACGCACACATGAAGAAAACGAATGGGAGGTTTTTGCTCAGATTTCCAGCTAATCGTATGTAACCAATGGACTCCAAGTCGAAAAGAGGTCTCGAGTATATAAAAACAAAGTGCTCGTGCAATTTTTTTTAACTCCACACAACTGAGCACAACTTGAAAGGAGAAAGCAAAGGGGAAAGGAAATCTTCACTTTCAAATTGACTCCAGATCCTTCCCACCTTTTCCTCCCGTTTACAGTCTACACAAAAAAAGAAGGAGGACAATTTTCTCAAGTCTGTTTTGACATATTGGAAAAAAATGTCAATTTCCGTCCAAACTTTTTTCCCCTCAAAAAATTAATATTGTATGAATATTCTGGCTGATTACAACTTTTTTCCCTTCTCGTTGCCTCATTTTTCTCCCCTCTCCTTTCTCTCTCTCTCTCTCTCTTTCTCCGAGTGCAAGTGGGAAGTTGATGGGTTTACATTATGCAGTGTGAAAGATAAGGATCCAACCCAGCCTCTAATATATTATGGAAATATAATAGAAGAGTGGGTCTCCTTCTCTCTCTCTCTGTACATATGTAGATGTGTGTGTGTGTGTATTAAGGCTCATGAAAATGCTCGCACGATTCCTTCTTTCATTTCTTTCAAGTCATTGTCACATTTGGGGCCGGACTGACGGAATCAGTTTTTGCTGTGGGGCCCCACAGCCAGACTGACGACACGCATTTTGGATGGACTGAGTGGAGAGTCGTGTGTGGCCTTTTCCCCACACACACGCATATTGCTCAACTAACTCTTTCTCCACCAAAAATATCCCTCACCACCACAATTATCATAAAATCCTAATTATGCTCATGACCAATGCCATGGTCATGCCAATACATTGCAATGCCAAGAGAGAGAGTTGTGGAATTCAATAACGTTCATTCATCAGCTCCTAAATAAAACATGCAAACAAACTAAACAAGGTTTTGCTTTCCATTTTTTTGCCCACTTTTCTCCATCTGAAGATTTTATGAGGTCCAACTCTCCCTCTCTTTTTTTAGGATGAAGTTTTGATGGGGGAAAGAAGTAGTAAATAAGTAAAATTTGTGATGAAAATTTTTACTCCCAATTTTTGTTGGGAATGTCTCCCGTCTGACCAGCCATATTTCAAAATACCCTTTTGTCTGTTTCTCTAATACAGTTCAATTGGAATTGGACTGGGAGGAGAGGGAGGAGGAGAGATGGATAGAAATATAGTGATTAAAATTTATGAAAACTTGTGGAATGCCTTATTAAAAAATGTGGGGTGGCGACATGGTGGCGGACGTCAGAAGTCTAAAGTTGTTTAACTGTACCTTGCCACCAGCTAATGACAGTGTTTCGTTGTTTTTAGATGAGAGTCCCCCTTGACTCTTCCGCACATTGTCACTGTCATGTCATTTAATTTAATAAGAGTATGAGACACACACACACATATACACACATGGTGAACAACATGATGGGGATAAAGGGGAGAGAGAGAGATGGAGAAAGTGGAAATGATTATCAAGTTGTTATCGACATTCATGGATGGCCACATAAATAAATGCACGCCATATCCTCCCCTCCTCCTCCTCCATTCTAAACAGCCAAACCCAACGAGAATGAAACGAAAGGAAAGGCAGCCAAAATGTCTGGCTAAATTTTAATTGTCAAAATTGGACGCCAGCTCTACCGCTTCAACATGTGAAACCGGCTGTAACTTTGCTCTTAATACTATGCATTATAACGGTCGAGATAGAGAGACACACAGAGAATCCACACACACACACACACACACAACAAACATCTATGTCATGTTTGTGTGTTAGTCACAATTTAAATGCCAAGCCTCATAATGAAGACACACAGGTAAAGGAGCATAGTTAATACACACACACACAAAGAGAGAGATAGGCGACTCTAAAGTGTAAAACTCTCCCCTCTCTGTCTCTCTCTCTACAAGATAGAATTACAGTCCCTCTCGTACCTTCACACGCTCCCATTGATTATCCCAACAAGAAAATTCCCCATAGAATTTTCAGACCTCTCTATCCTCCTTTCTCTCTCTCTCTGTCCGTGTGTTTGTATATTTCTCCTTATGGAGCTTATAAATTTAACTGTAAACTCTAAAACTCGGCTCCTATTCCCCTCTTCTCTCTCTCTCTCTCGTGGATGAGCAGTGATGGTGAGTTTAATGTAATAATTGTTCAGATATAATGGCCCTGGCTATTACCCCCTTAGTCTTTGTGTGTCTGTATAAAACATTTGTAAATAGTAGAGAGAGAGAGTAACCGTATGGATGGAAGCGTGTAGGTTTTAGCAGGCTTTTACTCTCAGTTCGGACCTTTTTCCCCTTGTAGTGTGTGTGTGCGAGAGAGAGGAGAGAGAGTGAAGAGAAAGAAGTTGTTGCCGTATGAACCTCCGCCCATAAACTTTGCCCATAATTTCCAATTCTAATTTTACAATTACTTGTGCAATTTCCAAAAGGCCGTTGCCATTTCCCTACTCCCTACTCAACTCAAACTGATGTTGATAAATACGAGGAGCCAACTATTAAATTAAATTCCTCCCTTCCTCTAAACTCCCCCTTCCCTTCCCTTAACACACACACACACCAGCGAATAGAACATATTTCTTACATTTTCTACAATACGAATTGTCCAATTTCTAACAGTCAAATGATTCAAGGTGAAAAATGGAGCCCAACTTACTTTTTTCCCTTCTCACTTCTCAACAAATGCACTTGCTTTCTCTCTCTCATTCCTAATTAAATAAATACATTAATGGTGGAGAGGGGAAGGAAAGGAGGGAATGAAAACTATAAAATTAAAAGTTCAAAAAAATATTATTCATGAATTTTCCCCCGACTTTTCTTAGGAACATTTGAACATGATTTTTTAAATAAAGTTTGTCCACCCGGGTGGTTCGGACAACGTTTTATTTTTCTTCTCAAAATCTACTCAATGATTTTCAATTCTGTTTTCAGTTCTAGAAAGCCTATATTCTGACGAGTCACCATGTTCTTTAATATAATGAATAGACTCCGTTGTACC
>WJFB01000879.1:0-43789 GCA_009870185.1 Pygmarrhopalites habei | reverse complement strand
TCACTTTCACTCTCACCCCCTCCGCCCCCCCCCCCCCCTCCTTTTTCCTTTCTTTCCTTCTTCTGCAGAATTTCTTTCTGTTGAGATGACGTGAGCAACTCACAATTTCCTAGGATGGGACAAGAGGCCGAGATAAATTTCAGTTATACCCATCACAGTCCATCACATGTCAGAAATGAGATTAGAGACTCAAGATGAGCTGTTACTACTCTCGGGACAGGACAAGGAGAGTCCCTTGATCCTTGATTGTTTTCAACGATCCACACAGCCACACAGCCACGTGTACAGTGTGTGTGTGTAACGTTGTTGAGCTCTTTTTTTCAAGTAGATACTTTTTTATATTGCTGTTGAGAAGGAAGAGTCGTCCTCGATTATAAGACTCGCATTACGGATCGTGATGGCAATACTTAAATAGGATAGATTCCGATTATTGCCTCGCACAGGTCTGTCTGTATACAACTCTGTCTGTCCTCACGACACGACACAAGTTGATAGCCGAATCTCTCCCTCCTCACCACTTTTTCTTCTTTCTCCGAAAGAAGGATATTAGAATTTTTGGGAGGACAGTGTCATGTGATTTATGATGGTGGTTTGTGAGGCCGTGGGGAGTTGAAGAGAGAGAGAGAGAGAAATACTAATCCTTTAAGTACACTTTTATTTTTTTTCGAGAAGAGAAGATCGGCTTCTCGTCTAAGCTTCTTATATTTATAGGTGACAACATGTCAAGTTATTTTTTTGAGTGTGTGTATTTGTGTTTGTGTGTGTTTGACTGTTCGAAAAAAAACGGACACACTTTTTATTTTATCTTGTGTGCAGTTTTAGACTGAATCGTACGATCGATTTGAAATAAAAAAAAGTGACGAGAGGTAAAAAATGTGGCTCGTCTTGCCCTTGTAAGGGAAAAAGTTTTAAAGGGCACACAATCACACACACACTCACTCTCATCTATCTCATGTCCCACAGTGACGACAGTTTAACTATTGTGTCAAATTTCAAGATATCCCAGAAAAAACAAAGAGTAAAGTTTTGTAATAAAAAAGTGAAAGAAAAATCTGGAGTGTACTTCACTTTTTGATTTCATATTATATCATACGTTCCAAGCATTTTTTTTCTTTCGTCATGATGGGGATGTGGGCAGGAGAAAATTGTAACTTTTGACTTTCACTTACCTTTCTTGGCTTTAGCAGCTATTGCTGCTGCGGATGCCGGCTGGAGATGACGACCGTTCTGAGTGACGGTGTTCCCTATTTAAAATATTTTTTAAGAGAATACTCTTATTATTTCGTAGGAGAAATCAATGTCAAAAACTATTTCAATAAATGCTTAGTCTCCTCGGGTGAAAGTTCAAAGTGTTAATGATCATCAAAAAACTGTTGGAAACAAATGGAAACTATAAAATAAAATTTTAAAAGACTTGCCCAGAACTCCAGCACTCGCACTGTCAGTCGATATCCCGCATCCCATGCCTTGACTTTTTGATTGTATAAGAAAATCCCTCACAGATCCATACAAAAATTGAATACACTGTTTTTGCAGACAGGCGGAAGCGAAGGGGAATTAACAGGAAAGAGAGATTGTCTTTCACACTCTCAACTAAAAAGTTTATACATAGGATACCCCATCATTTTGTAAGTTGTAAATTGTATTACAATGAAAATAAATCTGTGTGTGTGTTTTTGAAATCCAGAGGGATGATCTCTTGTCGTATTATTATCTTTTTATAGTCAAAGTGCAATCTATTCTCTTTTTTATTGATGCACACTGTAGTAAATGTATCCGTCAAGTTGATCCAAAGATTCAAAAAAAGAACTTGGCTGTTTTGATCTGACTTTAAGAGAGTAGAGTATCAGTTCCCAGTTTTTACATAAATTTACATTTAGTAGATTACAAGGCGAACATGTGTATTGTAAATATAGGTTAGTCGGATGAAATCTCTTAAAATTTTCTCTCTGTATATTTTTTGAACATGCACCATTAAATGTCAGGTAAAATGTGTGTTTGTGTATTCAGGATGTGCATGCAAAGGCATACATTTTATTTGAATTCTTTGTTTTGTATCATCAAATGTCTATTGTATCGATTCACAGTTCTCTATTTTTATTCAGTACGGATCCAAGTTTTGAGGGCATGACTTTGTCCAGGTAACTTGGTAACCTGGGATTCTCTATTGACCCACCACTTGTGTATATTTGTCTGTTATTGTAGAGTATTCGAATACAGTTGGATGAGATATGTGATATTCTAAAGAAAGGAAAGACGGAGCCCTTTCCTCCTTTCCTTGTTCTTCTTTTGGATGGAGAGACAGAGAGAGAGTTTTGGACGAGAGGAGAAATGTAAGTTTAGTTCTTCCCGAGTCTCTCGACACGGAAGAGATGAGAAAATGTGGGATGTTGAAAATGGAGTCTCTATCTGCTTTCCCTTATTTCCTTTCCCCTTCTCGTTCTTGTGTAGTCGTAGGCAACGTCGTGTGCAGTTGGCAGGGAGTCCAGATTGAAAACAACATTCACTTTGTTAAACCAAAAATCGCTGGGGGCAAATGACACAACAAGACCACCCATTCAAATGACACAAGAGCCTCAGGTGAGATGGTATAATTACCAAATGCTTTCCATTCCCCTTTTCTTTCCCTCCCTCCCTCTCAAAATACAAAACAACAGACTAACAAACTTTCCTTCCTCCCAACACACAATTCCTCCTCCTCTCTTCCACTTTCGCTCAAAATGTGAATCTCTGGGAAATGTGCAGTCGTCCCCGTATGTCCTTCTTGCTCTTCCTTCTTCTTCTTCTTGTCCCTTCTTCGTTCTTTAATCTCGATTTCTAAGCTGCTCTAAATAAATTTTCTCCTAATCCCCACACACCACATTCCCCAAGACCATCAATCTCTTCTTCACCTCCTCCTCTTCTTTTTCTTATTAGTCTCACAACAAAATGAAAATTTTCAACGCCCACTCCGTCCACCCTCCACTTTTGCAAGAATATCACTTTCCCTTATTTCTAATATACACTGATGTCCAATGTTTCTTATCCTTTGGTGTGTGGGTGACACAGACTGTGTGTGGAGGGTAGTTGGTTGTGTCGGTATAATTTTTAAATAATTTAGGCTCAGTCCAAAAATAGTACACAGTCCCCAGTGAAATCCACCCACAAACGATTTATTAATTTTTTAATTACAAAATGGAAACCACTTTGCTTTTATTACTCTCAAAACTCAAGTCTTCTTCTCCTGAAATTAAATAGCCGTGTAATACTCTGTTCACTCTGTCAGCAGAAATCTTTTTCAACTTTTAGTACTTCACACGTGTAATGTTGTGTGTGTGGAGGGGTAAAAGACAAAAGAAGACAGGTTGATTGACAAGTGAAACACATGGAGGGCTTTAGTAGGAAGAAACACTTTTTTTCCAGTTTAATAAAATAAATACTGTTGCTTCTTCCTCTTCGTCTGGATGTCCGTCCCTGAGTACTTTATTATATAAAGAGGATCTGGGTCAATGTGCTTCACTTGACTTCTTTTCCTGACATGGAGTTGAGGCAGTCGAGGTGTGCATGGAAAACTCTCTTCCAATTTGATGTTCTTCTTCTCATTTTCCTTTGGATTGATGAATCAGTGTATCAGTATTGTTTGTTGTGTGTGTGTGTGAAGTTCCACCATCAATTTGATGATTCCACGACCCACTGAGCACAAATCGGTTTTTTACCTTTGTCCCTCTACCCTCGGCTATTAACCATAGGGATTTGATGTAGTTGTTTTTTACCATACACCTTTTCCCCGGCACATCACTACACAGGATCCAAGGAGATTAAGTGAGTCAAGAAAAAAGGTTAGAGTTGAAGATAGAAGTACAAATTGGAGAATTTGTAGAGTGGAAATTTGTAGCTATATGTATGGATAGTAGTTGTACAAATAAAAGATATATATTATTTGAATGGACGATTAGAGGATGGAATCGAGAGCTCTTTTTCCTCCCCTCTCCTCGTCGTCGTTGTCGTCGTCGTCTACTTGTTGTCCGTCATGTTGACAAGTGACTATGAATGTACAAGTGTCCACTGAGAGAGTGGTGTGGTGGACTGGGGAGTTGGAACAAAGACTGAGCGTTGGGGAACACTCATGAGAAATGGAGGAACGTGGAGGAGAACCATGTTTTTGATTGTCACAAAGCAAGACAAAGTGAGAATAAACAACCACCTTTGACTGTACACCTCTTTACAAATCGAATGAGTGTGTGTGTGTATGTGTATGTAGGGAGAGAGGGGGTACCAGAGTATGTCTAACGTCCTTTCATGTATTTCACAGTGTTCCTCTTTTCGCACACGAGGAAAGTGGAAAAAAGAATAGAAGAGAAAGAGAGAGGGAGAGAAAGTCCAGTTCGGTGGCAAGAGTAATGTAAGTGGCAAAAAGAATTTTTTGGACGACCAAAGGCTCGAGCAAAGCTAAGACAGACAAACCATGGGAGAAAGTATATGTAGACAAGGGTGGTTGTTATAAAGTGTATAACAGTAGACACACACACACACCAGTCCCATTATTAGGTATTACTACCATAGATTCAGGGTAAAATGTTCCAGGGGGAAAGTTGCATACGAGAGAGAGAGAGAGAGTGAGTGTAACAGGAGAATGGAAAGAAAGTCAGCAGTCTGTCCATGTCCATAGGTTCACCAAAAGAAAAGTACTAATAGGGAAAATAAAAGACATGTATAATAGCATATTGTATTTGGATTATATGGACATACATGTACGTGAGGACGTTGGATGGATAGGAATATTATTAAAGCCTTTCCCCACATACACAACATACATACACACACACACACACACATGAGTGCATGGCTCATTCCTTCCTTTCCCTGACTTTGACTTATCGAACGCCGAATTGTTTTGCTCTCCATTCTCTTTCTTTCAAATGGCATCACAGCTCAGCTCGTAGTCAAATAGTGTGTGTGTGGATGAATATAGTCAAACGATCATGTATGTATGTAAAATCCCTGAAAAACACACACACCCACCCAAATTGTGTGTGCGTATAGTACACACACATCAAATAAATATATGCATTCTAGGCTTTAGCTCATACACACACACACACACAAAAACTGCAAATCAACTCGAGTCTATTCACACAATTTCACAGAAAATTTCACCTACTCTTTCTACTTTCTCTCTGCAGAGAGAGAGAGAGAGAGAGAGAAAGCGTTTCACCGCTTACAGTCTGAACCAAAGGTTTGACTCTCACATTCACATTCGAAATTGGAAACACGACGAACACAAAATTCTTGTAGCCAATATATATTCTTTTTTTACAAAACATGTGCTCTGTTCCTCGACTCACGTCAAAAAGTCTATACGCTTTTGTACCTAATAAATGAACTACTTTACTCTAGTATATAATGTACAACACATGTATGAACTAAATGCAGTCCTTGTGTGATGTAGCTGATTATACAGACACACACACCCTCACTCTCTCTCTCTCCCCACTAAATTTTACAATATCCAACCGTCTTTAGCCTAGTCGTCACGTTCCTCAACGTACGTTTTGAATATTTACATAATTTTATAGCTGAACGTTTTCCATGTTAGCCATGGAGGAAATGGAGGAAGGAATAGAGAAATTTGAAGTATATTCCCAACATTTCGACAAGAAAAGTCAGTCTCAAAAGTTTTTGCGAGAGAGAGAGAAGAGTGTGCCCTTGTTTTCCATTTTCATCCTCTACATTTTTCTCCGTCTCTCCTTCTCTCTATCACCCTTTTCTACATGGATGTAGGGGGTATGCAAAGATGCAGTACAATGGCAGATATATATGTGTGTTCATGAGAAGAATATTATGAAATAAAGTGTGTGTATTCAAGTGGAGTTGAAAATGTTGTGTTGGACCATTCTCACTGACTCCTAGCCCTCTCCCCTGCTCATGGCCCCATGACTATATGAAATAATGTAGCAACCTGACGTGAAAAAAAAGCGAGGGAAAGGGAACTGGAAAAGCTACTTTTCCTACTTTCACCACTCGTAGTGGAGGTCGTAGCGTGTGTATGTTAAACTTGCACATGATACACACTTTATTATAAAGGCTGAGCCTAATAACAGTAACACTTGCATATTTGCTCACCCATCCATTTCATTGTTCTTATTTGTGGAAAAAGCTCATGTGAAAGTTAGCCCCAAATTCTGACTAGGATTCTGTCCCCCTGCACACAGGAAGGAGGGATGTAGGGAGGGAGGGAGAAGAAATGGGTAAAGTAGCTCTATGATGAAAATGGGTCATTGTGTAGTGTAAACTAGGAGGCTGTATTCATAACATAACTGTTGGTAAAATATGTAGCTCAAATAATGGAAGTTGATTGTCGTCGTCATCATCATCATCGTTGTTTGTGTGACACGGACGAGGACTGTACAGCGAAATACATATACTAAACTATACAGAAAAAGTACCTAAAGAAGAAGAAGAGAAGAAGAAGAAGAAGGGAGTCAGGGAAGGGGAAAGAAGAGGAGAGTAGAGAGTGTAAGAATAATAGGTCATTTAACTGACATAATAAATATAAGTTAGGTGGCCATTGTCGTGGAAAAAGTAATTTCATCTCATTCTACTTTCTCTCTCTTCCTCTCCTTTTCCCTTTCCCTTTGCACTTGTTCCAAGTTCTGAGCCGTGTGTTTATCTACAATCGTAAATTACAAATTAGTTGGTCTGAACAAGAGGAGACTGAGAAAAGGATGAAGAGAGAGAGGGAGAAGGATAAAGGTGACCAATAATAATAAGTGAGGCTGAATGTGGGGCAAATTATTTTTTGAAGAGAAAAATGATGGAAAATATAGCTCCAGTTTTTTCTACACTCTCTTCCTTCTAATTGTGACCACTATACCCAATTCGAGTAGGTCGAATAACTTCAGGTAACAAAAGAATATGGGAGGAAGATAATGTCCCCTACATGAGAACTTGAAGGATTCAAAATGAGTTGGTCTTGTCTTTACCCTGGGATCTCACAACATAATATTCGCTGAAGAGGGGAAAGGAGAGGGTGACAGAAAATCCAGAAGAGAAAGGAGGACTGTGGGAAACCACAAGTTTTTCCCTTTAGGAAAATAGTGCACGCTTTTTGGATTAAGACTGGCCAACTTCCCTAGAGTGTGAACTGGGTTGTGGCCATGCAATGCAATGTGCCATTCCATCTGCTCCTATCCCAACTCTACGAGCTACACTACACGATTACTTGTATAATAATAATATCCTGAATCCCCAATGTAACCGACTCCACTCCTGACATAATAAGATGCTTATAAAACTATGCTGTGTATACCGTGGAGGACTTTTTTTCAAAAACGAAAAAAAAATCTTGATGGTATAGCTGTGAATGCCCAGAGAGACAAGCCATGGCATGACATTATGTAGGAGCTCTACGTGTGTCTGTACGTACTTGTAGACTTGTAGTGAAGACCGGGTGTCTATCAATCTTTCATGTGTTTTAGCTATGTTCCCAGTCAGTCGTTCCATCCTTCTTGAACCTACCACATGCCCCTTCTCCCTCCCTTCCCCCCGTCTCCGTGATGTCATAGCTGTGGAAGAAAAACGAAAATCCATTAAGTTTTTTTTGAAAAAAAAGTAATAAGGAAGAGAAAGTGGAAGAGGAAGGTAATTGGGAAGTTGTCCATGAGAGCAAGAGAAAAGAGAATGACCATGAGTAACATCTGGACAGTGGAGAGTGTGTCACTTTGTAGACTGAAAAAAGTATGTACTGTGTGTGTGTGTGTGTGTTCGGACAGAGTATATTTTCCCTTGCATTTGAAATTAAAGAATTAGGAGAAAGTCTTTGAGATGGGGGAGAAAGTATATTTAATCTATAAAAATTATGAAAGAGGATACTTTCTGTACGAAAGTCATGCTGTTTCCTGTGACTAGGTGAACTAGGAACGGATTGTCTTCTTTACTTTTTATTTTCCCTTGTCCAGAACGACAGTTGCCACTTTTTTGTGAAGGCATTGCATTGTGTTGTGTAGCCTACACAGTGTAGGTACAGTAGGTGGAGAAAGAGATAGTATATACTATGGTTATATAACCATTGTAAAATTCTTCACATGTAAACCATCCGAATCTTCTCTTTGTATTTATCAATTGTAAAGAGGAAGAGGATGGGGAGATAGTAAACTATCAAGTAAGGTCTATAGTCTAAATGAAGGTCATAGTTGTGACAGGTGATGGAACTTATAAATAATCAGAGAAAAGAATCCAAACTTCCAAACTCTGTGGAAGAGAAGAGAACAGTCATGCTAGAAAAATATAAACAATGACGTGAACTGTTCCGTTGTAACTGCATTTGGAGCGCAAACAATCAATAGTCGGTTACTCTCTTCTTCTTTTTTTTCGTACATGACTTTCTCTTACTACTTTCTCTTCCTAGTATCATCATGAGTTGTGATACTATGACAGATTTGTTGTATCATATTATACTATATTTAAATATACATTGTACTCATGATAGGTATGTCTACTAGAAATGCAAGGAAGGAGAAAGCTTTGACATGCTCCGCTTTTTTTGAGTATCCTTAATCCTAGCGAAAAAGAGCAACATGTGCCATCGCTGTCACTCAATAAAACTACACACACAAAGAGCTGAAGGTTGTATGATGACCTCCTTTTTTTCGGTCAAAAAAAAGAATGGGTAAAATGTGTTTACATTTACATTCTCCGAGTCAGACTTTTTTTGAATTGAGTTGTGGATGTGGACAGATGAAATTTCGGATCATAATAAACACACACTCACTTTGTCTCTGTCAAGAAAAAAACCTTTGCGTGTTTGTTTCGACGAGGACGAGCGCAACATGAATGTATTTTTATGATGGCTATTATCTCAACTGAAAATCTTCGAGGGGAAAATATCAGCTGTGTGGAGGGTAAAAACCCAAATGCACACACAAACACACATCCTCATAATAGATGCACATAAAAAGACAAAAGTTTTACTACATCAAATTCCAAATCAGAATCCATACGGGAGACCTATGTAGTCATCGATGATTCTGCAAGAAGAAAAAGTTTTGTATGCATTAAACCGAGTCAACTTTTTCAAAAGGGAAAAAATCCATGCTCTTATTATATACACACACACATGTGTACCTTATTAGGCAGAGTGAAAGTCAGTAATCAAAGAAAAATGTGTAATTCTCCAAAGTTGTATAGTATGAGATTATGAATGTCTTGTAAATACACATATTGTGTATGTGTCTTTTATCCATGATTATTATTACATATAATGTCGTCGTTATCATCATTATCAGAGACCTCGCAGTCACCACAGGCTATGGGGAAAGTGCAAGCTATTACACCACCAGCATAATCATGAGTTGGACTATTATTGTCCAATATTCAGAGTAAATGAACCCTCAATAAAATCTAAGGTCAACTACTCTCAAGGTACTTCAAACGTTACCCGTACACGTACACACACAGAGCAGTCCCCACTTTAAATCCCTCTTTTCCCCTCGTGTACAATTTAACCCCGTAAATGCACAATCAAAATGGGAGTACTCTTTGTCCGTTCACAATGAACGAAACAAGAAAACATGAAAAATACATTGGCTGATTTCCAGAAGCAAATATTATAAATAAATTTTTAGATAAGAGAGAGAGAGAGAGAGGGCAAATAACTATGTTTACACAATAGTTTGCATGCAAATGCTAAAATCAGTATTACAATTTTTTAGCCCTGACATTTAAACGTCTGCCTGTACCCTGAAAAAGTCGCATGTGGACAAGCAATTAAGTGCAATTTGTAGACTTGTGTTAATAATTATTATTGGAATTTCTCAGACAAACGAACTGTTATATAATAGTTTGCAAACTTTAACTATTACCTCCATCCATATGTTACTAAACTGATGTCAAGGCCAAAAGTCTAACTTGTTATTAAGGGTTTCAAGGTTTTAGTACACACACACTTGAGTGCTACTGACTGGACTGAATTGAAATTCATTGTTCGAACAATCATTTCAAACAGATTTTCTTCAAAGAACAAGAAAAAAGTACTCAAGTGGAGAAAGAAGAATCTTATTACTGTAATAAAATTGCGTCTCAAAGTCGGACTACATGAACCATCAATGGTGCAAAGGGAGAGAGGTTACAAAGATAGAATAGATGGATAGAAACCAAGTTTCGAGTTGAAACTCTTCCCTTTCAACTTAATTCCAGCTTTGTTCAGTCTTCAAACAAGATTAAGGCAGGACCAAACGTCCACAATGACATATAGACAGAGGAGATTTCTCTGTCACATAAACTGCCCCTCTCCAGTATCTCTCTCCTGTAGAAAGTGAACTACTTCCTACATGCGCCAAATAAATTTTATAATAGTATTATTATTTCTCTATACACATCTCAATCTCTTTGACTTAAAGGGTGTAAGAATAGTTCTCATAATTTTTTATTTCTCATATTAATAAAATACAGGCACATGTGGTCTTGTACAATTTTCAAAAGAAAAAAATATTAGGACCAAAAGTGAATATTCAAGACACTTTTGAGCACACACAATGTGTATAGGAAGACAAACTACATCAAGTTAAATGGTCAATAGAACCTCACGATGAGGTCAAAAGCCATAAAAAAAATAATTAAAAAAAGGAGACAATCGTCCGTTATTCCATTATGAAATTTGAGGACATGACTCCTCTTCTGCCAAAATTAATTATAGAAAAAGCTCCACTTGTGATCCGTCCTGTACTCTTGACTCTCTCAGACTTTCGTCTTGGGTGTAAAAAATTTGAATAAAGATTGAGTCCCTTTGGCAGCTTTCTCCAAATCCTTCTTGACTTTTCCAACAGCTCCCTGGAATAAAGACAATAGATTTAAAAGATTGCACACAGCACACATAATCATTAAAAAAAAGTCCCTACTTACTACTACTAACTTAGTAGTATATTCCAATATACTTGGTATATGGGAGTTGTACTGCCTTGCATAATTTTGATTTTATGTATAAAGTAATTATGAAAATTTGATCGCAATATATTGGATTTTAAAAAAATATGAGGCAATTACTATTCTACTCTAATCGACTCTCTGTAAATTCAAATTGAAAAATAATGGAAATAATATAGTCGTCAATTTTATGCAGATCAATCAATTCGATTGGATGACGTTGTTCTTTATGTGTGTTTTGTTGGCGTGTGTACAGAAACTATGGTCATCATTTCAAAATATGAAATATGCAATATATGGGTCATTCAAATGTATGCACACAGTGCATAATCTCCATAGTATGGCTTAGCTGTAGGCAAATGTGTCAGACTGATGTGGAGAGAGAAAATTTGTGTGTTAAAAAATTATGGAGGCACTTTTCACTGATTAAGTTTCCTATAATAAAACTTGTTCTATACGTGTACATTGAATATACATGGGTGAACGAATAAGAAGGCGAAAAACTCACCTTTGGCTGCGTTGGAGTTGAGTCAGAACCGTAGTCTTCCAAAGGTTTCACATTAGTCTTACTCTCTTTCTCTGTCACCTTGGATTTCTTTGCCAAACCATCATGTTCTCCAATCCCCTCACTTTTACGCTTCCGATCAGGCTCGGTTGGAAGTCCAAGTTTCATCAAAAGTTTCTTTTTCAGGTCATTCTCCAAATAATCACCAATGATATCGCAGCCATAGCGAAGATACTCATTGTCACTATCAAAATGGAAAACAATGAAAAGGATGAGAGTCTTGTACGTACTATGTACCATTTTAGGCTCTAGATTTTCGATAAAAGGACATCACATTAGCATTATAAAATGCTGGAACTGAATTATAGTCTAAAGTTTTAACACAGTTTTGGACTCTGATGGCCTAGAGACATGCAACAAGGCAGTATATTTTGTCATGTATCCTGCTTGTATATCATTTAAATCTTCTTAATATCTTATATATTATTGATTGTATGTATAAGTATACAACATTAAACTTACTCTTGCTTAACAGTAGTTGAACTAAAAGTAAAATTTGAAGAAACACTTGCTTCTGATCTTGTAATATTTCGCTGAGTCAGGAATGCAGCTGTCTTTTCTACTTTTTTGGTTAGCCAAGACAAGGTAGAGTCTTCCGAATATTGATAGACCACTAGGTCATCATCGACTTTTTTCTTTGTTGCAATATTCTCGAGTTGTTTTTCAGATAAGCGATGACAAAAAAGATCTGCAATTTGTGGGGGCAAATTTTCACACAAATGGTCGGTGAGTGGTCGCGACTGAGAACTCTTTTTCAACATTGGAATAATCAAAAATAAAGGATCCATCTGAATTAGAACAAAGAATTAGGACAAAATTAGAAGCAATCACCATATCATGTGAGACAAATTTTTTCAAAGAAAGTACAAAAAATGTACATAAATTTACAGTAAATGATTTACCTGAGTTAATATACGGAGATTTCCATCCGAAACGACATAATCATCAACAAACCAACTACGTAGTGGTTGTTCAAAAGTTAAGATTTCAAACAAAAATTGAGGGCTTGTTGCTTCTACCCTAGAGTCAACCAAAAACAAAGCCGGATTTCCGCTCTGTGGATGCGGAAGAGATACAGTAGTAACATTATTCCATCCCAAACCTTCAATACCTAAGACATAAAGGTGACATTTATAATTTGCATAATACCAAATGCCTGAAATACAAAAGAAACAATGCACTCAAAAATCTTACTCTTTGGAATGATAAACAACTTGCTGGAACAAGGAGAAGATTTTATATTCAGGTCCGGGATGTCTTCATCGTTCTTCCCATTGCCCACTTCTACATCGCTACCCTCGTTGTCACTGTCACCACTGACCTTTCGAGCCCTCGTTTTGCGAACCATTTTGACCGACGACTGAACACTGTGACTGGATCCGACGGAATTGCGCCAAAAATTTTGTGAAAATATTTGAGGTTGTAGCTGTCCTTGAATTGCCACACTGGTTTGAAGTGAAAGTTGAAAAAATTTGGATTGTTGACATTCGAACCCTTTAAGTCTCTCCCATCAAGGGATGGGGTCGTTTTGATTGACTATATAAGTACAAGTAAATAATTTCACAAACCTGTTTTGTTATTGTAATTTTAATAGTGTAAGACAGAGGAGTAACAAATTCAAAATTGAATCAATTCAAAAACAGATTCATTTATTCAAGTTTATTTTGTTTTCAGATATATTTTGTAAGATTACAACCTTTCAGTATCAAAAATGGAAGAATCATCCGTGGGTACCCTGATTAACGAGATCGTCAATGTGACGATGCCCGGAAATGTAATTGAAGAGGTCCTTTTGGGCGACCAATTTCTACCGTTCCTGGACAGTTCTGGGTCATTGGTTTTTAAAGGAGTAATCGAGTTGAATGGGTCTGTTTATTTTGACACATCTCAATTTGCAAATTATGTGATTGAACAACAACAGCAAATAACAGAGGATGAACAAAATCAAGATCAACAAATGCATGTGAGTAATTCAAAATATTCATAGTACTGTAGTTCAATTTCTAGTGATAAAAAGCTTTTATATTTTGTTTCATATACATTGTATAAATTTATGTTTTTACTTGTCCAACAGAATGATCGAATTATACAATGTGTTGGTGAAAAGTCGATGGATTTAAAACATTGTGGTAACCACTCAATTCATATGAATGATACTTACTTACGAGGACCAAGTTCACCCGTCTCACCCACTTTAAGTTGTCCCACTAGTTACACAACTACTACGTCAACATTTGTAAAAGATTTTCAAGATATTTCTACTGGTCCCTCTTCTCGCCCCATTTCCGTCACAACAACAACAACAGCTAGTAATGGTAGTCGACTCGTGGAATTTCAACATCATCTTCAGTCTGAAGAGGAACAGTTAGTGCCAGTACCTGAAATTGATTCCATGACGACTTCATCCCGTGACCCACTTGAACATGAATATTCCCGTGGAACTATCAATAATATTTTAGAACCACCAGTTGGGAGAGGTCCTTATCGGTGTGGGATTTGTAATAGAGTGTTTTCAAAGTGGCCTCAAATGCGTCGACACAAAAAGGAACATTTAGATGAAAAAGTTTTTCGCTGTGAAAAATGTCCAATGACTTTCAATTATGAGAATAACTTGTCAGTTCATCTGCTAGTTCATGAAGCAGAAACTACGGGCTGCCTTCGATGTAAATTATGTAATTCAAAATTTTCACGTCTCGCAAGTCTCAAAAGTCACCTAAGAGTTCATGAGAAGGAAGATAATTTGGTGTGTCAAGAATGTGGTGATGAGTTTCCTACAAAAGCTAGATTAGAAAATCATATGGGTAAGTATCTTGGCCTTTCCTTTGTCATTTCCATTTTATTAGTTGTATTTATTTCATATATTTGTTCAAGTTTAAAATATTAAATTGTTTGACTTTTGTAGACGAACATAAACCTAAAAATCCACAAGTATGCCTTTTACATCGTTGTAAATTGTGTGGTAAAACCTTCGCCCAAGCAGCTCTTCTAAAAGATCATTCAAAAGAACATGCAGCTATACGAAGTCAGCTCAAAAGTTTGAATACACGAAAGAGAAAGATGAAACCCAAGTCAGCTTTGAGGGACAATGGCAATTCTACTGAGATTTCTGTCATAGCTACTACTACCACCACCACTACTAGCAGTAACGAGTCGAACATTTCCAAGGTGGATCGCAAAAAGAAGCGGATATGTACGGTCTGTAATAAGAGATTTCAAAAACCATCTCAACTTGCTCGTCACGAACGTATTCATACAGGGGAGAAACCTTTTGAAGTAAGTGTAAAGAAAATATTTGATCATTTGACCATCTAATTGCAAAAAACTAAATGTGTTTTATTTTTTTACCAGTGTAAAGAGTGTGGAAAACGGTTTAATCAAAAAGGCACCATGGAAAGTCATATTCAGGTATTTCGAAAATTAATACAAATTACTTTATTTCCTCATTTGCCACATTTATGCTTAGTCTAAAAATTGAATTTTCTAAATTAATCTTTTGCAGGCTATGCATAAGAGAGAAAAGCCTTATGGTTGTGATTTGTGCAACTGTAAATTTAGTCAAAGAGGTAACCTCAAGGCCCACGTACTGAAAGTTCATGTTCCTCCAGCTGACAATGAAAAAGTTTTTCGTTGTGAAGAATGTTGTTGTGTGTACCGAAGACTTGCTACACTCAATAATCATATAGCTAAAGTACACGCTGTTGAATCAACTCAAACGGTATGTGATATGGATGAGCTTTCAGTTATACTTTTATGTGTAATGGTTTCGTGTCATTATTACGATTGAGACTTGAGTGGAAATGTAACAAATTATACGCTTGTACTATTTTAGGAAGAAGACATCATTCGTGGGGCAGGTCTTGATGACGAAGCATCCGAGAGTGTTCTTATCACTTCTGATCTGTTCCCAAAAAGATCTTTACAAAATGTACACAATTCAAAACGTAGTACTGCAAATATTTCCACCACCACAATTGTGTCTCAAGAACAATTAAGTTCACATCCCAATTTACAACAACAACAAGATGTTTCAATTGTTAATAGTGTTGGAATTAACGGAAAACAAAATTCAACTACAGTGGACGGTAGAAATGTGCTAGTAGATTCTCTACAAGAAATATCGTCAAATATTCGAACGGAAACTCATGGTTCCCTTTCAGAAATCAACATTGTACATACGGAACAGGGGAAAGCAATGAGAAGCCTCGTGAAAGTAAAGAAAGTTGGTCAAGTCAAGTGGCATTTATGTCCTTACTGCCAGAAAGCATTTCGAAAACCATCTGACCTTATTCGACACATTCGAGTTCATACACAGGAAAGACCTTATACGGTAAAGAAAAATAAATTTGAGTAGCCATATGCTTGTGTACCACCTATATATTTTTTGTTTTGAAATTTTTTTATGAAGGATAAAATATTAATCCATTTTTTCAAATCATTTTCTTTCTCTGAAACAGTGCAATATTTGTGGTAAAGCGTTTGCAGTCAAATCAACATTGAATACTCACGTTCGTACACATTGTCCGAATAAGGAACTGGAATGTCGTGTTTGTCACAAACGCTTCTCCATGTTGTCATCACTCAAATCTCATGAGAGATTGCATACTAGGGTCAAACCTTATCCATGTTTACAATGTGGTAAATCATTTAGGACGTCATCACAGAGAAGAGTTCATTACAAAATTCATTCCCGGAATCTACAAGGTTTGAATGGAAAGAGAAAATTATTACGGATTGGAGAGACAAGCACTCCCCCGATTGAACTTCCTGATCCTCTCAAAATTACTTCTGATGGTGATTTTCTTTGACAACAAAAATAAAGATTAAACTATTATAGCTATTACCGTTTAATGAATTAATTCAATTCTTTGTTTACATTTTCTAGGATTAGTTCCAGTTCCTAATAGGTCAGCAAGTGCTATGACCTCTAAAGAACAATCTGAAGGAAAATTTAGACCTTATAAATGTAAGGAATGTCCATCAGCATTCAAAAAGTCTTCCCATTTAAAACAACATATCCGCTCGCATACGGGGGAAAAGCCGTACAAGTGCTTTCAATGTTTCAGGTAATAGCTTTTCTTTTTTTAAAAAATAATGTCTTTCATCGATGCGATTAATTAAAATTTGATAAAAATTTGATGTGATGTGTAGGAGTTTTGTGTCCAGTGGAGTTTTGAAAAATCATATCAAGACACATGAGAAAGTTCGTGCTTTCAAATGTTCCGTATGTACAATGTCATTCACTACCAATGGAAGTTTGACAAGACACATGTCCACGGTAAATTATTTTATAAATGACAACATCATATTTTTTAACCTTTTATTACAAACCAGCTAACAATCAACTAATATAAAATATACTGCCACTCTATATTTTCAGGTTCATATCCCAAATCGCCCTTACGTGTGTCCTTACTGTCATAAAACATTCAAAACGAGCGTATCTTGTCGGAAGCACATTAAAACCCATCGGACTGAAATTGTTGCTTCGATTAGTGGTAGTGGAGGATTGACGACAGAAGTTCAAGAAGAAGAAGAGACGGAGCAAGTGATATCATTGGACACTGATAATAATTCAAGTACAACAATACATACTGGTCAAAATGAACTTTTCGATGATAATTGTCAATTTGATGGTGGCAGTACCGAGGGTCACTATGAAGATTATGCCAGTAAGTCCTCTTCTTATACTACCATATACATTGTATTATATAGTTGAAAACTTAATCTAACTACGTAGTAGAAATGGACAGAGTCTTTTGATTGACAAGTTCAAATCTTTTAATCTCGAATCATATTTTTGTAGGTACAGTAGCGGCCGTTCTAAGTGAAGACATGAATCAATCTAATGTTTCTCTCATTCACAATGGTCATGTAATTGAAGGGATTCAAGATACTTCATCATCTCATCATCACCAACAGTTGTCCATCATTCCAATACAACAACATCAACACGGACAACAAGTTTCGATAAATGACTCTTTGAGTACATTGTCCAGACCTCCTTTGAACAATATGATGCAAACTATACTTCATACCTCAACAATTAGTCATGATTTGACGGGGGATAACGATAGTAGTAGCGTCCAATTACATTATCAAATTCCATGTAGTACAACAATGCATTCTCAACAGCAAGACCCTCACTCATTACCTCATCATCAACAGCATCATCAAATAACTACAACAATAATAGAACAGCAACATCATGATCCAAATGGGAATTATACTACAGTATACGGACTACAGGTGAGTAGGAGACTTTTTTTGCAATATTTTCCCAATTTCTAACTTGTGGGAATGGCGTGTAACCTTTGTTTGATTAACATTAATTATAGGAGGGAGAAAATGTGGATAGTTCGTTGGTTCCTTATTTAAGTGAAGATCAAAATACTGGAGTCTTGTCTGGAGATCAGATGCAAACACAGGAGTTGTCTTCCTACCAGTACAGTACATCAACAGTCGAAGATGAGTTGGTTCACCATACTCAATCACCACCTCAACAGCAACAAGATATCGTCACTGAAATTCAAAATAATTTGGAGAATCAAGTAGAAGCTACGACACAAGTTGTTGTGATTGATCAAGTGAACAATACAGTATCCACCATTCCTACAATTACAATTACTACTAGTAACAATAATAGTACTACTTCAGTGAGAAATGAAAATCAAGAAGGTAATGTGACAGAGGAAGTGCAAAGAATAAGAGAAACGTCCCGCCCTATCTCAGAAAAAATTTACAATGAATTGACTACTCAACCTCATACTAGTTTTCGACATGAGGATATTAGACTGGCTTCTAAAATGAACGAATGTCAGTTTTGTCTTCGGGCTTTCAAGAAAAGATCAGATTTACAAAGACATGTCAGAATTCATACTGGGGAGAAACCTTTCAAGTGAGTGTGTTAATTTTTTGTACTGTTTATGCAAAAAATTAAATTACTTAATTTGTTCTGTCTGGTGTATTATAATTGCCCTAATATTTACCGTTTCATTTAATGTTTATTTTCAGGTGCAATGTGTGCACAAAATCATTTCGAGTCAAGTCAACGCGGGAGGCCCATATGAGAACTCATGGGGGAGGAAAGTCAGTCTCTTGTCATGTTTGCAATAATTTATTTTCAACAAAGAGTAGTCTCAGAGTCCACATGAGATTACATACGGGGGCCAAGCCGTATCCGTGTCAATTCTGTGACTTGAGCTTCCGAACTTCCGGTCATCGCAAAGCTCATGTGGCCTCTCATTTTAAGAAAGACTCAAATGTAAACAATAATAACCGTACCACCACCACCGCTTCTGCCTCTGTTAATACTACGACAACTTTGTGTACGAGTGAGCAATCCTCCACTACTCCTACTACTACAACTCAATATTTACTCTCGGATATTGTTGCAATTCATTCTACAGCATCGCCTCAAGATTCATCCATTCCAGTTCCTGTCGTCATCTCTAATGACAATAATAATATGACTACGACGACGACTAATAATACTAATAATAGTGGTCAACTCCTTCCATCCATGATACATACATTGACAAAAGATAAACACTTGATGCCGACGTATAGTTCCTCAACCCCATCGTCATCAAAATCATCAAATCATCACCAGGAAGAAGAGTTGGATATTGCTGCCATTGCAGCTGCCTGTGAAAATATGACAAACTCCCAAGACTCTTTACATGTCATTGGAAATGTTCAATTGACCATGGATGGTCAGACAATTCAGTTGACCGGCCTTGATCTCAGTTCTCTCCAAGTGGATGAGAATTTTATACAAAATCTAGCAAATGTCATTTTTATTCCTCCTCCACAAAATAGCACTACTACTAATAATAATAATTCTTCACCAGACACTAGTTCAACTCAGATTATCCATCATGATCATTATGATGGAGGTAGAATTAATGTTGTTGACATGAATGGGACTTTATCTCAAATTTCAGTAGGGGATGTGGGTGGTGGTAGTTTTTCAGAAGTTCTCACGGGAAAGGATGTGAATGTGGGTGGTCCAGTCAACATAGCATCTTCTCAACATCAAGAGGAACATGATGTGTCATCATCTGTAGAAATTGACACGCTCACTTCGTCAATCAATTCTGTCACCGTCCCCTCAAATCATCATCATCATCATGAACAAATCTTGTCATCCTCATCTCAACAAGATGAATTGGACCAGTACATCACGGGTGATTCTTTATCATCTGTCCCTCCTCCTCCACCTTCTTCTTCTTCACAATCTCAAAAACCAAAGGGTAAGAGAAAAATGGTCACGACGGGATTGAAGTCAAGTCGAACCAAAATAATTCGGACTACAACTACTCTTCCAACTAATAATAAATGTTGTACTGAATGTGGAAAGATATTCTCAAAACCGAGTTTATTATCTCGTCATATGAGGATACATACAGGGGAGAAGCCGTATCAATGTAATTTGTGTGATCGCAGTTTCTCTCAACAAACTTCACTCTCGGCTCATCTCTTCACACACACAAATGAGAAACCTTTTGTTTGTTTTCTCTGTCCCTTCAAAACAGTTAAAAAAGGAGCCCTCAAGAAACATTTTTCCAAGGCTCATCCCAAAAATATGGAACAGTTTGAGATTATGTTTACAAAAAATGCAGTAATCCAAATTAAATGAAACCCATTGAGCCTCTCTGAATGGATTACATATAAATAAGATTCTAGAAAATATAATCATGAACTAATTTTTAAATTTTTTATTCTTCTTCTTATTTTTGTCTACACTGCTATCAATATGTAACAGTGTGTAACCGAGTATTATCGATACGAATCGTATCACATAATGTAAATAATTAAGTAGTGTACAGTTTGTGAGTTTTGATTATGTACTTCAATGTTACTAAAAAAAGAGACTTTTATAGTATATTATTTTCACACGCTAATAATAAAAAAATGGAAACACATCTCAGTTTATTTTACTTTATTCCTGCAATTCTTTATTGCTTCACAAGGCACAAAAGTGAAACACTTTCACAAATACAACATTATCAAGTAATAATACATGGTACAATTGTGTGAAATTTGAGAAATTATTTAGAAAAATAGAGAGAGAAAAAAGTTTAATTTTGATCCATCTTAGGCTACATATATTTAAAATCGATTTTATTTTAATTTGCGAGCCTTTTGAACATATTGCATATCCTAGATATAAGATTGATCAAAGTATTATCACACTGTATATGAGGAACGTAGGTATGCAATATTACAGTATATTGCACAGAAGTATACAGTCTGTACTGTATACTTCTGTGGTATATTGTATACTTCAAAAATCTCAGATAAAGCTTTTACATATTGTACTATAAACATGAGATCAGGTATAACAGTTGTTCATGTATCAAATTGTTAAGCTTTTCCAGGGATGAAATATTCAAGAGTAACTTCCTCAAAAATGTACATGATATGCAGCAATTTTTCCTCCACAATGCCTAGAATATATAAAGGAGAGAGAAAAAATTAATTGCATGAAAGTAATGTCGTTCGGTTATCTAAATTTTTAAAAAAATTACTCAAAACGAAGCTTTCAGGTCGAATATCTTCCGCTGGAAGAACTTTTGAGAATTGTTTGGAATCCATTTCAACGCTGTAACTGAGTGGATGCATATCAACTTCATGTGCATCTACTAGAGGAGTAGATCTCTTTGCTCTTCCTCGTACAGAACGACGTCTCTGTGTTGATTGCGTTGATGGTGTTGCTTCAACCTCATCTATATCCAAAATTTAAAAATTCATAATATGAATTTTGATTTTCAAAAAGAAACGAAAAATACAATGACAATTTACCAGATTCCATTATTTCAAGGCGTTGAAAGATTACATCTGCTCCAACGGCATAATTTTCAACGGTACACTTTAAAGTTCCATCATTGGAGGCAGTGACACACATTCTTGGACCACAAGACGTAATTCTATCCAGTCCCCTCTTCACTTTCTCAACCTCGGGCATGGCTACAGAAATCTGTCAAAATAGATTCATCAAGGTTGAAAAACAATCAGTGAATTTTCTTTGTGAACATCCAATAATGGAATTTAGATAAATTCATGTATACATCGAAAGCTGGAGTTGTTGGTTCATTGTAATCCATCCACAGTTGTTGTGGTATGATCTTGACAGGAACATCATGACGACAAACAGTATTCGAAATGCCACTCGCCTAGGAATAAAAAATTATGCACATACAACAGTAAAATTACACAAATAATTGCATAATTCTCAAATTAAGTATTGCAGACACAAGTATGCATAAACTTGCCGTTTCAATTTCAAAAGTTAGGTAAGGTGTCACTTTCCTTGTGAGTGAAATCGTGACTGCTACAGCAGAAGGTCCCGACTTGATTCCTTTAAGTCCAGTCAGTTTCATAGCCAGTATATCTAAATAGACATGTACAAGGTAAAATAAATTAATAACAAAAATAGTCCTCATGCACAAATCTTGAGTATATATATCAATTGTAAAAGTACTTACCGGTACCAATCTCAAGTACAATTTCATTGTTTTCCGGTTCTAGTCCTACCATTTGAAATTCAGTAAAGTAGGCCTCTTTGGGTATCTCACACCAAACTGCTGCTCCAGTTGTTCGCCAATCTCTCTCGGGGAGCACAAAGACGAATTTCTCGGGACAAATTCGTAAAACAAATTGGGAGGATGTCTTGGAAAGAACGTGAAGGAGTCCTAACACAAAATTCGTAGTGTAACTTATCGCACAATGGAAATTTCTCTATTTTTGATTGCAATTAATTGATGACTTACCAGCAAAGTGTTGGACACAACTGAGTTGGACAATCCTCCCTCGAAACCTCATTTTTTGGTGATTTTTGTCACAATAAAATTTTTTGAGAAAAAATTCTGACCCGGTACCGCCAGATTGACAGGGATATCTGGAGGAAAAATAATCTACACCCACAAGGGGAAAAATGCAAGGACGTAGACGTCACGTAGAGCAGAGCTCAATTGAGTTATGTTTCAGACTATTTTAAGTATCATTTATTCAATCCATTCAACATTGTCTCAAATAAACATGACATACATTATTTGTAAATTTATTGCTAAAAGAGTTATATTAAGAAATAGATTTTCTGCTACTTCTAGTACATTTTCTAACTCTCCTAGGTCATATTACCCAGGTATAAGTCATGCATCTCATTAGGTTTTGTGTGTAACTATCTTCATGTAACTAAAATATTTAAGCCTCTTACCATTCCGTAAATGTAGTATATAATATATATGTATAAGTTGAAACTTAAAAAAACTTTAAAATAAATGCAAACATTTTTTACCCCCCGCATTATTTCAGCCCTCTACAACTGTTCTCCTCCTCCTCTCTACTTTAAGATATATACTTCAGTCGATTCTAACTTGTCCAAAACTTATTTTGTAACATTTCCCAAATTATAATGTATATCAAAAGTTGTTAATAAATCTATATAATTCTATATATACACATGTATTTTATAATTGTTGAATACCAATAGTTGCAATTATTTGTTATTGTCCCCATTCCGTACTTCCGTACTTGTAGCTGAATAATAGCTATTAAAAGTACTACTACATATTATCATTATACAATATGCACTCATTTGATAAAAGGCTTAATGTAAAATAAAAAAAGAACTTGTACATGTATTTAGCTACATTTTGTTCGATTTGTTTGATGGAAGAAGCTCACTACATTCCAAGAAAAAAAAGAAGTACATGAACGTAATGTTACGTAGATTAATCATCTAACTGTCATTCTACTGTCATACAATATATTAAGACTGAACATCAAGTTTTACTTGTTGTTCCGTTGCATGATTTTTTTTCAAAAAAAACTATTTATAATATGAAAAGAGGCAGCTCAAGATTCTTTAGAAGTTTAAACATTGTGACAACAATGATTCTAAACATGCAGTCCATTTCTTAAACGTTATATTTACCTTGTGGTGTATTAATTATGCATTTATAAGATACTTTAATTTCCATTATTGAATACAACTTGTAGAAGGACACGTTGTTCCGTTGATAAGTTACACTTACATATTTTATATAATACACTCTTTACAAAATGTTTACGTAATGCTACAATTCTTAGTATTATTAAGGACGGGTTTGTTTTCAATAAGTTCATAGCTACCTATTGTATTTTAATAGGCGTAGGTATGATACCTTCACGTATATTATATTCTTTGTATTCAGGTTTCATCATGATCGTTGGTTGTAATAAGTAAAGTAAAACTTTATAAAGCATTAAATATAATTCATATACAATGTACTACATGTATGTACTCTATGTATATGTATGAAATTTTTTAAATAAATTGTGTAACCACGTAGGCACAATTTGAATCCTATCATAAGTAATAATCAGATTCATTTTACAATTTCCTCGTACACAACACATAACAAGGAAAATCAAGTCAATCTGATTGTCTACTTTTGCAGCAATGTAGTGGGCAAAGCTGTTGTTTGACTTCTGGCTTGTAGCTTTGCTTTATATAGCAGCCCAAATTTTTCATTATATTTCTCTAAAACCACTACCCCACTAGTAGATTAATAATGATGAATATACAATTAATACAAATTTATAACAATTTTCCTTATTAACACGAATCATGTAGACTTTAAGGCAAGAATAAAAGCCAGAACCATCTACATACAATCAAGGAATGATATTTTACTTTATATATGCTGTATAAGGCATCTATTTGGACGGGAACGATCAATCTTATCATGAATACATAAAATGTTTAGCTCTGCCAAATTAGCAGTGGAAATTAAAAGTGAAAAATATGAGCTCCTCAAAGAAGCTACTCCTCACATTCCTCATTCAAATATTCTTTTAGAAGAAGAAAATATTTAAAAGTTAAGTAGATGCACAAATTTGTAATATATTAACAATCTACACAAGTAATTATTTTAGACAGCACCTTTCATATCGATTCAATTTTTTAAAAAAATTAAAACTTGCTACTTTTTGAATACTACCATCTGAATTAAAAATCTGAAAAATTGTCTGCTATAGTAGCATGATAATACAAACAAATATCAAATACTTGAATACTGTGAATAAAATACATAAAATATCTACTAATTAATTACCCGTACACAAGATTATACGGTAGGTAGGTATGTATTTAGATAGGAAAAGATACTTGCAATGCAAGGAAGGTACATTATATTCGTTTTCATCTGTGTAGTACTATTTATGTTTACGAAATATGAACCTTATTGCTCATCAGTCTACAATTATTTCGTTCCTACAAGTTTTTCCATATTTACAATATGATACTTAATATTAAATTTACTATTATATTGTAAGTAGAGGCAAATCGTCATGCACCATTATATTTAGTTATATAGAATCAAAACAAATGGCATGGAAACAAATTATGTTTTATAATATATATTTTGTAACAAATATAAAGTCTTCTAAATATATTAACTAGTGGAATATCATCTAGTTTTTTGTTGACCTTGAATTAATCTAAAACCTTTAATAATGGAAGTTTTTTAAAAATCGGTGTGTGCTATGTTAGTAGAGCAAAGTTAAAAACCATACACAGTAACTATTTTCGTCTAATTTGTCAAACAATGACACTGTCAATTGGAATGACCATTAAGTTGATCTGCTGTTACTGATTCCATTTTAAAAATGAGAGAGAACGACAAATACAATGTACCATGGCACTGTATACTATGTAATACTACAGTGAGCAATGAGTGGTATTCTTTTTTGTGCATGAAATTAATTATAGTCAAAAACGGTGGTACAAAACAGTCACCTATACCCATCGTGAAAATATATTGAATATGTGAATAGAAACTAGACGAGAATTAATATGAAAAAAGATCAGTAGCATATTTTTGAAATGAAGAATTCAAAACCCTCGCCCTTTGCTAAATTCTGAAAAACTGTACACTCAAAACTCATTTTTCACAAACAAAAAGTAAACATAGTTTCAATAAAGAAAGAATTAAAAACTATTTTTATAACTTTCTTCAAATACAGGAATAAAAACTCAGATCTAAGTTAAGAGATTGCTGATTTTTTTTAAAAAGGAAGAAACTTAAGAAAGAAATTCCATTAATTTTTTAGTCATGATCAGTTAGTTGCCAGATCACATTATGGAGCAGAAATTTATGTATTAATTATACCTAACATAAACATATATATGCTTCTAAATATGATTTTTCTAAATATGATAATATCCTACTCGTTACATCAAAAGTAAATTTTGAACCCAAAATTGGTGGCATTTCAGTCTGGTTCTGGTTCTAAAAAAAGATTAAAGTAATTGTGTAGAGAATGGTAAATTAATATGAGAACGTCATCAAATCCTGATAATAATTCTTACTCTAATATTTTCATTTGAACTTGGAGAAATTATAATATTCATATTGTGAAAAATACTGGTAAAATTCTTGAGACAAAATATTGGAATGATACTTATTTCTCCTTCACTGGAAAGTTTGTCTGTTAACTAAAGTTATCTTACATAATGTACTGATGTTGGAATGTTTCATAACAAGAGTATCACTCTTGAAAGGTCAAGAAAATATTTCATCCATTTCCATATCAAAGATAACGAATAATAATATTAAAATTCAGTCCATCAAAGCTAAGAGTAAAGTATGTACTGTTAAACTCCTATTAAGTCGCTACACCTTTTGAGGCATGGCATTAAAATATTTGCAGTTAGATGCAAATTTCTAAAACATCCTGCAGTCACTTTGCCTTTTGACTTTGATGGGGAGAAAAAAAAATTACTGTAAAAAGCAAAGAGTACTTACATAAACAGAATCTATAAGTTTATACAAATACTCTTTGATAAAAAGGTACAAAGTTAGAATAAGTCAATTTTGTAAGTATGATACAGCAATTTTTTCTATTAAAAAATCAATAATGACACCTTGTTGATATAGAAGATTAAATTGCTCAGTGACAACTACACTGAAGATAAAAGATATGTAAACATAGCTACGTATTAGATAATGTGATGACACTAGCTGATACCTAATTTCCAGTCTAATAATATGAAGAAAAATTATGCTATTCAATTGCATACTCTAAAAATTTAACACTGTTAAAGTTTACAATCATCATACTATGCTGGTGGGTTTCCCATTGAAAGCATAGCCCGGTTCAAATTTTGCATAAGTGGGACGAGCACACTGGGTGGTCCAGCTTCCTGAATTTTGAAAATTCAAATGACAATTAATCTCAAGTGATAAAATCATATTGGAAGGTCTTTCACCTGTACATGTTGTAGGAACCTTCACAGTATGTATGACAAAAGAAACTCACCCGTAAGAATGGATGTTGTAAAAGTTCAGCCGCTGTTGCCCGTTGTGATGGATCACGTACTAACATTCTCTCAAGAAAACCATGTAGACGAGTAGAAATCTGGTAAAAGAAGACACGGACATAAATAGTCATTAAGCCTGAACAGACAACAATGTATAATTACATTAGTAGTTAAGAATTTAATTTGTACATCCGCAAGCCCCAGGAAAGGGAAAAAAATAAATTGACTCTGCAGATTAAAGTTTACAAATTATCTTTCTCTCTCATACAAAGCAAAGGGGAGGGAAGATGAAGCAACGACAATACAACTGTTACAAAACTGTAGAAAGGATTCACCAAAAGTATCATGTACACAAACGTGACGAATAATGATACTTGTGATAATTTGCTTACTTTGTGAGTATTTTTAAGCTTGGGTGGTGCCATGTCTCTGATCCTTCTCATGGCCTGAAGTGGAGGTTCATTGAAACTGTAATAAAATAATGAAATTTCTTTTAATTATAATTCTGAATACTTCATGGGGATATGCATGTAACAATGAAAGATCAACTGATCAGAATTCATATTTATAGCTCAACGTTAAGGTTCTAGGGATAGAATTTATTCACGCTATGACAAATACTTCATTCTAAAGCGCAAAAAAACATTACCAATGTGAAACAAATATTTATGTTTATAGTCTCCAAGTCCTCACCCTGACCTATGTAAATGTCACAAGTACTATCCCTTATATTTCAAATGAACATTACGTAGATTACGAATCAGTCAACCTTAAATGTACAAATGTAGACCCTTCTCAGACAGGATATCATTAATTAATTATCAGTCTGCATTGTATGATGCTATCCATTGTAGTACATACACTTGAAATTATTTCACCAAGTGTGCAAATAGTACATTTTGAGGCATTTTACAAACACCCAACATGAACAAGGTTGTTTTTTTTCATTTCTGTACAAAACATTGCTAAAACCAATACTAACATGAGTTTTATCGTTGCTGCCCTAGTGAAGCACGTATTTCGATGTTTTATGCAACTACAATATATATCTACTATATGTTTACAAAACAACACTTACAAAGGCGGCTCTCCATCCACCATCTCAATCACCATGATACCGAGGGACTGCAATTTTGTCAAAAAAGGGTATTTCTTCCATTTATATTATTGTTACGATTGAATATAGACAACATGGTGAATCGAATAATGTATATTGTATAAAACTGACCCATATATCAACTTCCGGACCGTATGGCAATCGTGACTATATACAAATACAAAAGTTTCATTAATCAACTGTACGACGAAGGTGTGCAACAAACAGGAAACAACATAAATTACTTACAATGACTTCGGGCGACATCCAATAGGGTCTGTCCATCGAGAATTAGCAACAAAATAATTATTAAATTTTGCTCTTGGAGAAATTATAAAATGGAAAATAGTATTAATAATATAAAATATACGTACGTTCTAATGGTCAAGAATATCCATGAAACCAATCACATGAAAAATGAATATTATGTTAGATCAACGTTGAAGGACATATAAATCAACAATGTGCAAATTTGAGCATGACTAACTATAACATCCTTACATAATCTTGATATAAGCATGAATCTCAATTTTGACATATCAAACTTACCCAACTAATGATTTCCTCTTTGGCAGCTCTTGGGATACTTGTGCACAGAATCCAAAGTCACTCAGTTTTACCTGTTCATACGTAGACAACAAAAATAAATCATATTTTCGATTGATTGGATGTACAATAGAAAAACATAAATATGGCATCAAGGAACAATAATTACTACGATGACTATTTTGGCACATTGTACGGACTTGATACGAAACGCATGAATGATCAATGAAATTTGATGAATAGAAGGAACACAAATACTGGGAGCCCACCATGTGCTTTCACGCCTTTCACTCCCATGAGATGAATTTATCAATACATATACAGTACCCGGGTGATGTCACACTTCTATACAGTGTACGAATACAGTCATCATATGTGTTGTAATCAATGTACCTACCGTACCCAGTGGTACCTGGCACATAAAAGAGATCGTTAGAAACAAATAAAAAAAAATATTACCCGGCCGTCAGCAGCCAAGAGAATCGAGTCGCTCTTAATGTCCCGATGAATCACGCCTTGTGAGTGGAGGTAAGCCAAAGCCTTTAAACACTGCTTGCAGACGGTGGCAATTTGTTCTTCATCCATTCGAGCATGGGTGACAATGTCAGTCAACGCTCCCCCTTCCAGATATTCCATGACTACCCACAATTCGTCCTCAACCAAGAAACTGTCATACATTTCCACTATGTTTGGATGATGATAGTCTCTCATAATGACCACTTCGTTGAATAACAACTCTCGTCGTTGTTGTTTTCTCAAGTCCATCTTCTTTACTGCAACTTGCTTCCTCGTTGTTCTGTCTGTTGCAATGCAAACAATACCCGTAGACCCTTCTCCAATTTTGATAAAGCTTTGAAAAGAAACAAAATTATGCTTTACAGTATACAACAATGTACAATTGTTATGATGTGCAGCGACTGAATTCTTGATTCTATTTGCAACTATTTACTAAATATGCTGCAGTTTAAACGGAAGAAGAAACTGGATATATGTAACTTACTTGTCCAAATTCTCTCTAGGATCGCCTGGACTTACGACCATTTGTAAAGCAGCCCGAAACTATGTGTACACAGAATTAGATTTTTAAAAATGTGTGATAAATTTATCCCTTTCACGATGTACTATGCAGTCTGTATGCAACACACACACACACAAAACAAAGTTTGACGAGGAGGATGAGATGACAGTGTCATAGTGTGTATAAAATCAAACTACAAACACAAAATGAAGAATTGATGTCTACCTGTTCATGAGTAAGACGATGCTGCTCCGGTTGAGACGGTTGTGGTGAAGGTTTAGGTGCAAGTTGATGAGAAGAGACAACTGGAGGGACTGGAGGTTGAGGTTTTGTATTTTGATTATGATCTGTGGACGATGAAGATGATGATGGCAGAACAGGTGTAAATGGAATGGATGGTTTGACTAATGGTGGTGGCACGTGAGGAAATTGTTTTGCTGATATTGTGGCATGATGATTATTATTAACTAAACTTTGCACAGGAGAAGGTTGACCACTAACACTAGTTGTACCACTCTGACTACCGCTGCCCGCACTACTTATGGACATGTGAGCGGCTGATGGATTTGGCTGAGGGTACCTATTCAAATTTATTGGTGGTGGTACTTGAGGAGGTGGTGGTGGTTGTTGCTGTTGTTGATGCATTGTCCCTGTGAAACTGGTACTAGTTGTCATTCCATGATTAAAGTTTGCATTATTATTTCCCAGATTCGGATGACTAATGCCAGTGTTGTTACTATTATGATGATTCCAATTTCCACCATTGGCAGTTCCATTCCATTGATGATGGCTGGTAGTAGAAGGCGGTACAGGTGGACCAGAGAACCGATGATGAGCATTGGTTGTTGTTGTGGTAGTCGTCTGAATTGATCCTTGAAAGCTATGAATACTCATATTACTTTGGCTACTCATTCCTGGAATCGGAGAAGGTTCTGACGACTGTAAAAACAACAAAATACGAAACATGAAGATTATTATCATGTCAATTTAACTTAGAAAGCTTCCTGTACACTTAATTAAATGATGAGTAAGGGACAAAACTCAGGTGTCTCATATAACGAAAAGCTTTGACATTCAAATCACAATTTTACACTGAACAATATGATACATTATGGTCTGTATTTGTAGAGCTACCAATACAAAGTATGTACAAGACATTTGATATCTTGATGGATTAGTCATATGTGGTGGGGAGGGAGTAAAGCTGTGAAAAATTAAAATTCAAGACATGTACATGCCTTAGAGTGTCTACACACTCAGTCCTACTCAGTATGGTGACTTTTGATAGCAACCAAACGCTTTGCATTCCTCAATTGTATTTGAGCGTAGCATAATAAATGCAATATTTTATTGCATATGCCACGCATGTGACATACGTACAAGAATAGTAAGAAAGTGATCAAAGCAGGAGACCGACAGTGCGTAAGTAAATGTAGTAGTAATTTGATTAAATCTTTGCAATGATGATATACTCAGTTGTGGTGAATATAAGTAACATTTTATGGTTCACAAAAAACAACAAAAGGTTTAGCTATAGGTTTGGATGAATATTTTGTAGGAAGATAAAAACCTCCTAAAATGAAGATGATAATCTATGAATTGACAAACCATTTTTCTACTTTCTACAACGTCCCATGCATACTCACTAGTACGACGTATCTTTACAATAAAGTAACAACGAATTAAAGTAAGTAAACACGGATTAATAATAATAAAAGTACACGAACCTGCATTCCATTGACTCCCGCAGAATTAGGACCATTGAATAGAGAAGGAGTTGTGTGACCATGAGGATGTCCAGGTGATGGAGATAACAATCTCTGATGTAACGGTAGCAATGATGAATGATTTGGAAACGGTCGATTCTGCTGTAACTAAAACAAAAAAAAACAAAGTCAAGATAAATGAAAAATGCTGTTGTTGTTGTTGTTGTTGGCGGTATTTCAGGGTTTTTCAGATAGCAAGTGTTATACAGGAATTCATAAGAAAGGCTTACTTCTGCAACATTGTTATTGTTGTTGGAATGAAAGTGATCTTGATAACCATGGGCATGTGGTGGTTGTGGATAACTGTGTGGATGCGGAGAAAATCGAGTTGCAGGGTGTGAATGACGAATTGTATCGCTCTGAAAGAAAATTCAAAATAACAGTAAAATATTATTATATGGTCTCTAACATTCAGCAGTAATTACTTAAGTAAGTAAATTTTTTAAATACCTCTTCTGGTACAGTAGGTGGAAGATTCATACGAACATCTCGTCGTAATCTTGGAGGACTGGAAGATCGGAGAGAATTTGACCTTGCAACGCTAGAAGTTTTCGGTATTCCATTGTCAAGAACTATTTTGAGTTTTGATTCTCCCCTTACGACCGTCTATACAAAAACCAAGAGAAGAAAAGACATTTTTAAAAATTTGTCAAAATATTTCACGTACATGCAATATAAAATTTTCATTTTTCCATCTATAAAAGATTTCAAATAGTACCTTCAGATCCAATATTTCTGTTTGGGTAATTTCAGAAGGGTCTACAGGAGTAATTAAAATAAAATTCACAATTTAAGTAATGACGAACACTTATGAAAATTTAATAAACTAATCAATAGTAATCAAAAACCAAGTCATGTCTACTTACCTACTAATGGTAGTGGTCTATTGGTAGATTTCAAAATTTGATTGTTGCCTACAACAGAGGCCCATTGTGGAGGCAGTCCAACAAATTTTCCTAAAAATAATTATCATAAATATTGTAAACACTAGTTCTGTTTAATCCTCCTCTTCATAAAACGGCAAGGGTGAAGGGTTATTTTTTTGGAAGAGAATAAAAACATGTTTCTCTCGAAAATTGTCGGTGTGTGCATACAAGTTTCGAAAATCTGTCTTGGGCAAATATACGTCAATAACAAATTGTTGAGCAATTAAGTAAATAATTACTAACCTTCTTTTTTGTCGTATCCAGTATGCACACGGTGCTCAAAATTTGTTGGTTGCTAAATTAATTATTTGAAGTAAAATAATAAAATTTCACATTGTAAATATCAAGAATTTTTCTTACAAAGATACCTTTAAAATTTTGAAACTTACCGATATCAAAACTTTTTTCTTTTTCTTGCCAAACATGGTTTTCTTGTAGTAACTTTCAGTTTGCATTCAAATTTGTAAATATTTCCCAAAGGACGCAGAGTTCTCAAAGTATTATTATTATTTTTATGGCCGTAGAATAAAGTTTCTCCTTCTCATTACAAAAACATCACACATTATTATTTCTCACATGGTTTTTATCTACGAACAATGTAAAAAAAGTAAGGCCTTCATGTGTAGTACTAACGCACTTGGACGAACAAACTGTAGTAAAAATGTTATTTCAATTACAACCCCATTGTAATCACACTGTACACTTGCTACGACATTCCAATATTAAAAAATCCACTTGCAACCAACAACAATGTACCTCCGACTGCATTACCTTAGTACTAATAATTAATTCAAAGGGGCGAAATATTTTTTTTACCTTTGATTTTTTCAAAGGTCGATATGCTCCTGCTTGCAAACGGCAAAGCTTCACAATAGAAACTGAGAGTTTGTAGAGGACGACTCGCTGATCAAGCAAAGAGTTGAAACCAACTGCCAGATTTTTGAGTGTGATCTGTCTAGTGTGCTGAAGATCAGAGTTGTCAACTTGTCATTTCCTTCCGGAACCGGTCTGGCCACCCCAGGTCATTATGGACAGTAGAGGTAGAAAGGTCATAGTCTGCGACAACGGCACTGGGGTATGTAAAATTTCCCAAAGCATTGACTCGTAATATTTATTATTCAACTTCAGGGAGTGTCGTCTTATTTACTTAATACCGGCACTATTTTTCCTCATACAAATTTGTTAAATATTTTGACCATATTTTTTTTGTCCTTGTCCAGTTTGTCAAGTGTGGGTATGCAGGCTCCAATTTCCCAGAACATATCTTTCCGTCGATGGTAAATAGTATTTTTTCAGAAAATTCAGTCATAGTTTTGAAATGTAATTTTTTTAAAAAATAAAATCATTTTTAGGATATTAACAATTAATTTTGATTTGCTGTACCCTTTAGGTTGGTAGACCTATCATCAGAGCGGCCAACAAAATCGGTGACATCGAAGTTAAGGTAAACTCGTCACCTACTGTGATTTTTCGTCCTTTTTTACTTTACATGATTAAATGACATAATGATAATGTGTAGTAATAATTTGTATTACATAATTAATGTATTACTGGCAGTTGATATGATAATTGATAATAATTTTAAAAATATCTACTTTATGCAATTCATACGATAAATTCAATTTTACAAAGTGTATACTCTTAAATACTGCAAAATGATTACTGGTCATTTTTTTGTATAACAGGATATAGTTGTCAAAGTACGTTGAAGTTCCCATTGTCCAGTAATCTTCTTGTATATAACAACAGGTCAAGCTAGCATGTCAGGGGTTATTATATCGGGTTTCTATTTTGTGTTTCATTGTACCGTACGATTTCATGGTTGTCTTATGAATATGAGTCATACTAACAAACTTGATTCATTCATACACAGTGAGTAATGTTGTAGAGAACAAGTGAGAGAGACATGAATGAAACCTTTTACACACATGAAAGTTTTTTACCCCTTTAGTTTACCCCTCGAAATATTATTACATACCAAGTTATTCACAGTAAATGACCCGATAACAGTATTAACACTTTCAAAAGTATGTACCAATTTTGTGGATAAGGTGTAGATCCTAATAAGCAATTACACGCACTTAAAAATACTAACATTGTTTGAATGATTTTGCCAGATGGATGAGGAAATTCCTGTAAGTTTTGAATGACAATTTTTTGATTTTTAACAAAAATGGAAATAATATTTTTCACTAAGTATGTATCTCTCTGCATAAAAATATTGTTTTGGACATTTTTATTTTGTAGAGCATATTGCACGGACAAAAAAGATATTATTTCAGTTTGATTTGCATTTTCATCATTACTACAATCTGTTCTTGTGTACAGTAGAAATATGATCTACACTACTTAGATTTTAGTCTACTCAAGTATTCTCCCATGCACGGAAAAGCTAATTTGCTTGACTTGTTTTTTTTGGTTACGTCTTTTAAATTATTTTTGTATTACCTTATGCATATAGGAATCATGAATGATGGTGTATATGGATTTAAATATGGACGATTGTTATTTATGTATTATTATTTATGTTTTAGTGCCTGACCAAATTAATTGACTTGTAATCTTTAATCCTCTTAAATTTGAGAGACTGACGTCTCTCAAGATTAACAAGACTCTCATATTAATTTGTTGTATTCATTTTCATTAGGATTTAATGATTGGGGATGATGCCAGTAAGTTACGGTCAATGTTGGAAGTCAACTACCCAATGGAAAATGGGATTGTTAGGTAAATATCATAGTCATTAAGTTTACTGTTACACAGTTTTTTTTCTGTAGTAATTTCTTATTTTACTAAAAATTCTTTTTGTGTAAAAATGTTTGAAATATAGGAATTGGGAAGACATGTTACATTTATGGGATTACACTTTTGGACCTCAAAAAATGGATGTAGATCCAAGAGAATGCAAAGTTATGCTGACAGAACCCCCCATGAATCCAACAAAGAATCGAGAAAAGATGATAGAAGTAATATATGCGAGAGTTTATCCACAATCTGTATAAGTATGATTTTTCATTTTATTTGTCTAATATGATTTGACAATATTATTGTAGGTCATGTTCGAAAAGTATCAATTCGCTGGAGCGTACATTGCAATCCAAGCTGTCCTTACCCTTTACGCACAAGGTTTATTGACTGGAGTTGTGGTTGACTCTGGAGACGGAGTCACTCATATATGTCCAGTGTATGATGGTTTTGCCTTGTCACATTTAACCAGGTCAGTTGTATTTTCTAGAAAATTGATATAGCTGGTAAAACTCTAGCCCAATTCAATTGTTTCTTTTTGTACAAAATCCTTTATTTATTATAATTAGGCGCTTAGACATCGCTGGTCGAGATATTACTCGTTACCTCATCAAGGTGAGTTATAAGACATTATAATTTTTTTGATAACATGTTAGACTTTGTTAGTTAATAATTCATTGTTTGTGAATTTCAGTTACTACTATTAAGAGGATACGCCTTTAATCATTCAGCAGACTTTGAGACTGTACGAATGATGAAAGAGAAACTTTGTTACATTGGCTACAATTTAGAAACAGAGCAAAAACTTGCATTAGAAACAACAGTTCTTGTAGAAACTTATACGGTATGTGACAAAAATATTAATAGAGAAATTTGTCTATTGTGGATTTGCTGAGAAATAATTGACTTTAATTTTATCTAGTTGCCTGATGGTCGAGTCATAAAAGTTGGAGGGGAACGTTTCGAAGCACCAGAAGGTATGATTAAATTTTGGTGTTTCAGTATTGTCACCCACCACATGTCAGTTATTAATCAATTCTTCTTTTTTTAAAAAAATCTTTAGCGTTATTTCAACCGCATTTAATTAATGTAGAAGGTCAAGGTATGTTTGTTACCATTATTGGAATAAATCATCTTACATTTAAATATGACAAAATTCAATTTCAAGTTTTAAAAAATATACCAATGTGTTCTTTTTCAAAAAAAGGAATTGCCGAGCTTGTGTTCTCCACAATACAACAAGCAGACATCGACATTCGACCTGAAATGTACAAGCACATTGTGTTATCTGGGGGATCCACAATGTATCCTGGTAAGTTATTTTTTGATTGGCAGTGTGCTTTAAATACATTCAGAACTTAATATTTTTTGCAAAGTAATTAATAATTGTGTATTTTTGTAGGTCTTCCTAGTAGGCTTGAAAGAGAAATCAAGCAATTGTATTTAGAACGAGTGCTCAAAGGAGATACAGACAAGTTATCGGTTAGACTACTTTTCAATTAATTAGATTTTTTTAAAAACATGTGGTCATCATAATCATTTTACTCGATTTCCTTGTTTTATTGTATTTTAGCGTTTTAAAATAAAAATTGAAGATCCACCTAGAAGAAAAGATATGGTATTCATTGGTGGAGCAGTCCTCGCAAGCGTCATGAAGGACAAAGATGACTTTTGGATGTCTAGGGAAGAATATCAAGAAAAAGGTGTACGCGTTTTGGAAAAACTTATTTCCAGAAATTAAGAAACAAAAAGTTTTTACGACCATTAAATTAATATAATAATGCAATCTTCTTCTCCTTCATTCCATTTTTCAAAAAAAAGTGTAGGAAAGAAAAATACTTTTTGACTTTTTTCAATTTCGTATACACTTTTACTTAATTTTTGATTGTTTGTTGATGTTGAGTATGGAGTATAAGAGCATGTACACAACCACATATATACACAAATTCGTCAAACTCTTGATATCATTCTTCTCTTTTTGTTCTTACTAATATAGCTGAATGATTATTTTTCAATGTCGCAAAATATTATTATTATATAAATTTATTATTTAATGTGGGTGTAAATAATTGTACCAAAAAAAGAGAAAATCCTGTAAACAACCTATATATAATATAGTTCAGATATCGATGATCATTACGTTTAGCTTAACTTATTATAAAATGAAAAAATTTGTTGACATTGAGTGCCTTTTTTCCTGTTATTTGTGTTTTTGTTGTCTGTTTCAATTTTTTTAGAATTATTTTTATTTATTATTAATTGTTTTCGTTCCGAGATAGTATTATCTCTACTGGAATGTGTAAAATTATTATATTCCCTATTTAAATACTTATTTACAGCACGAAAATGTTTTTTTCCTTACTTCCTTGTGTGAGTGTAGATAAAGAAAATAACCTGCATAAAATAATTATTGGTTAACTACATGGTACAACTAATACTCTTTTCTTACTATAAATACACGGATTTTATACCTTTCATGATGCAAGTTACACTTTCAATTTCTACAGTATCTCATTGCTCTAAATGATTTCACCATCATTCCAAAGTGAAACCTTTTCGTGCTTTCCCCACATCTCATAGTACTTGCATCTTTCAAATTGAATGGCCCATATGAATATCAAAAGAGGTTTACTGAGTATATCTAAAAAATGTCAAAATTAATGGCATTACTCATCAGAAAAAGCCGGTAGCGGGCCGCATTTGTGCATTTATATATGCCCCACGTGATTTGACTGAGGTGAAAGTGAAATTTTCTCCTTAGTGAAGGCTTAGAGAGAATACGTGGACAGTGTCAAAATAGAATATTTTTGATTACAAAATATTTGACAATGGTTCTGATAGCAGCGGCTATTTGTACCAAAGGGGGTAAGACCCTTCTGTCCCGTCAATTTGTTGAAATGACGAAATCGAGGATTGAGGGACTCCTAGCAGCCTTCCCAAAGTTGATTCCTTCAGGGAAACAGCACACTTTTGTCGAGACCGATTCGGTTCGGTATGTCTATCAACCCATGGAAAAGTTGTACATGGTGCTCATCACGACTAAAGCTTCAAACATTCTGGAGGATTTGGAAACCCTACGACTTTTTGCCAAAGTGGTAAGTCTCCTCATTTAACTTGTCATATGTCGTGTCATAGTCTGTTGAGATTTGTAATAATAAATCTGTCATGTGGTTTTAATTACAGGTCCCTGAGTACTGCAAAAATTTAGAAGAGACAGATATATGTGAGAATGCCTTTAACTTTGATATTTGCATTTGACGAAATAGTCGCGCTTGGTTATCGTGAAAATGTCAACTTGGCTCAAATTCGTACTTTTGTTGAAATGGACTCTCATGAAGAAAAAGTTTATCAGGCTGTCCGACAGGTAAATATCGACAATTTTTCATTATGAAAATATGATACACCACCTTAATGTGACGTTAATAAAATGTGTCTTAAATATTTAACAGAGCCAAGAAAAAGATGCCAAAGAAAAAATGCGTCAAAAGGCAAAGGAGTTGCAGAGATTAAAGTTGGAAGCTACACAACGTGGGTCAAAAGGTGGTCTATCACATTCATCAATGTCATCAAGTAATTATATTAGTTCGAGTGCAGTGCAGGATAATACAATTTCCACTCCATCCGAACCCAGACCATCTTACACGTGAGTCCTAACATTATTTGAAACAATTGACATTGTTGGTAGATAAATTACTCCTTTATATTATAATTTGCTGACGATGGATATTTTAAATTACTATGCAGAACAAAATCAGCAGGACCAAGAAATGCATTGAAATTAGGAGGAAAATCTAGAGACGTTGAATCTTTCGTCGATCAACTTAAATCTGAAGGAGAAAGAGTTACTTCAATTTCACAATCTTCCAACATCATTAATAATAAAACTAATACTGCTCAGACACCACAATCATCAGCGAACAATGAAAGGTTGATATTATTTTCTACATCTGGTTATGTTTTGCTTTCTCCTACAAGTATTCTCAAAATGATGTTTATTTCTGTGATTTTAGTGTACACTTGAAAGTAGAAGAAAAGATTTTAGTAACAGCTGGCCGAGATGGAGGTTTGCAAAACATGGAGGTAATTGGAATGGTCACCCTACGATGTCAAGATGAATCAAATGCCATGATTCGGATACAATTTGAAAATGATGACTCTAGAATCCAATTTCAGGTGTGAATAATATCATATCTTTCATTTTGTGTCTATTTACAGCACATAGTTTAAATACAATGTTTAATCGTGATGATTTATTTTCATGTACACTGTAGATTCATCCTAACGTTGACAAAGAATTATTTAAAAATAAAAATCAAGTTGGGTTGAAGAATCCACAGAAACCATTCCCTGTGAATACAGATGTGGGTATTCTCAAGTGGAGATATCAAACAAAGAATGAATCCGAAATTCCACTTACAATTAGTTGCTGGCCATCAGAAAATGGTCAGGGAGGCTGTGATGTCAATATTGAATATGAACTTCAAAATGAAAGCTTGGAACTCCTCGATGTTATCATCTCCATTCCTATTCCGTAAGGACAACAACATCCTTTTCATATTCTGTGTAATATCAAATATTACTTTTATTTTTAACTTTGACTATATTTTTATATCATTAGACCGGGTTGTGGTGGACCAGTAGTTGGAGAGTGTGAAGGAGAGTACTTGTATGAACCTAGGAGGAATACTTTATTATGGCAGTTTAGCCGTAGTAGAAGCATCAAATAAAACAGGAACACTAGAATTTTCCGTCCCAAGTGGCCACCCTGGACAATTTTTCCCTGTGCAAGTGACCTTTCAATCAACTCGTTCCTTTGCACGACTAGCCGTAAGTCCAATAATACAAAATATTATTTTGAAAATAATAATATTATTATACAATATCATTTATTAAAACAAAAGATGATATTATCCACTTTCATTTCACACAATGACAAGATATACAGAAATGTGTTTTATTCCATGTACTTATAGGTTGCCGATGTAAAATTTGTTGACAGTTGGCTTACCGACAAAGCACTCTGTGGAAACAAGTTTAGTTGCTGAAAGTGGAAAGTATGAAGTGGTCTGAATCAGCGTCCAGCTTTAGTTTACACAAATTCTGCATTGTACCTCATCTCTTCATTCTCAAACCTTTTCTCTAAAAAAACACACAACTAGCCAAACGTGGCACGATACATTGAAAATCTTTTCATTTGATTTTTTTTCATTTCATGTCATTTTCATATAAAATTGTGATTCTTTTTTTACTTGATTGGCAGCGTCTCACATTTGTTTTTCTTCAACACAGTGTCTAAAAATTTCTGTAATATTTTCTTCCATCGACTATTTTTTGGTGGTGCCTCTTTCATCGTGTGTGCAAGAGATTTAACTTGTTGATGGTTATTTTACTAAATTATTATTGTCATTTTGCACACTGTTTCTACAGTCAAATCATTTCACTCTCTTAAAATGCAGTTCAGCTTAAAAAATTATTTAAACTTTTGTTATTTTGTCAATTAAATAGTTTAAACATATTTATGCATATACGCAGTGTACTGTAAAAATACAGATAATAATTTAATAACTATTCAATTATGAAAAAGATGTATTTGTTTTCGGAAAAATACATGCTATGTTATTGATACAAAACTTTCTTGGCATAATCATTTCATCATAATATTCACTGATGAGGCATCTTCAGTTTCATTTCAGTTTTAATCATCGCGCGTTCTGCTCTGTGCGAGTCGCGTGTTATTGTTGTTGTTTTGGCTGCTGACTTTTTCGGGGTCAGTTGTTGTGGATTTGTGAAACATGGTTGACGATACTGAAGTAGAAGGGGGTGCACCCAAGGACGAGGGTCAGATTTTCAGTGACCGGAACAGGATCACCATGAAAAACATTCAGACAATTCAGTTGCAAAAAGAGTGTGCAAATTGCCGAGATTATTATGGTTTGGTAAGTTCTCTAAGTTCTTTGAACTGTTATTTTTTTATTTTTAATTCGTGTCATTGTGGTTGAATAGATGAAGAAATTTCAAGGGCTGGCTGTGGATGATCAATGGGGAAAATTAAAGTGCCTGAGAACTCTGTTCCCAAAATACCGATTAGGTCACATCCAGGAAGAAGAAGATTACAATAGGGAATCCGCTGTATCACCGTTCCTTGGAATAGGGATACGGTCCAAGGTTCTGACAGTTAATTATTGACGTTACTTTTCTAGTAGATTATGTCATAATAATCAATGGCATGTTTTATTTTTATTTGACAGAAATCTTCATCTTCTGTACCACGAAAGTGTATTGAAGATGATCTTTGTCCTACACCTTCATCTTCACCAGCAAAGTCGGATACTGCAAAAGCCAGGGGTATTTTGTTGCAAATTGAAAAGGTACAAGCCAAATGACTATTCTTCAGCTTTGTGAATATTTTACGCTGTGATCTTGATAGAGTAATTACTTTATTTTTATTTTTTATGATGGTTTTTAGTTGTACGAGTACTTGCTCATCATTAAAGAAAATAGTATTCGGTTGTCCATTCTGTAGGTACAACAGTCCAATTGACTTGGATTTGAAACGAAATGCCTTACAAATGGTTATGCAGGCGATTGAAGATGTGGAAACACTCTTGGATTTGTTAACTGTGAGCAAAGGCAAAGTAAGTATTTACCCATGAATGATTTACTCTGTATAGAATACGGAATTAAAATCACTAGTAAGTTACTAATATATTTTTTTTACTGGAAATAGATGCTCATCTGTCGCCTTACCGAAGTCTTACCAGACGCTGTAACGATGAAATTATTATCATTTCTCTTGAGGACATTTCCAAAGTACTGGGTGAACATGGAGAAGGAGCAACTGACAACGGCTTACTATTATCTCAAGTCATGTGTGTTATTGGCAGAAGAGAAAGATTTTACGGCGATTCTTGAATCACTCCAGGACTCAGTCATTCCTTACATGGTGTCAAATTTAGTAAGATTTTTTAAAATGTCCACATGTGTTTTTTGCTAATGCTTCAGATGTATGATCATTAATTAAATTGAAATTTTAGCTCGGGGTCAGCTTCCTTATGGTCATTCTTCAGCGAGGTGACATGTTGTACGAGAAAGAAAAGGAAGGGAATTTTCGGGAGCTTTGGATTAACAAATGTGTAGTCATCTTTACTATCATGTCAGCACAGATTCCTAATCTTTCCACTCCTATTGAGATCTTTGAGGGTTATTGCACGTCTTTAATTGAAGCGTAAGTACCATTTGCAACGCGAGTTTGCTTATGATATGAAAACCATGAGAGTTGATGATAGATTTTTACTAAAGTGCTTTGTCTGTGGTATCTTTCTAGTGATGATCATTATTTGGGGAAAAAACTCCAGGCTCTTTTTGTCCGGATTGTCAAAAACATGTTGGACAAACCCGATGCAGAATATTTGGTCGTAAAGGATGAAGTTGACAAAGCTGAATGATACGATATCAGAATGTACGACACATTTTTCAACCAATATAATCAATATTATTGTGACTAGTTAAGTAAGTGTCCACATTTTTTTCTATGTTGTACTACAATAATTGTAGTATATATATTTAAATGAACTAACATTCCCTTCGCCTTTAGCTACTTGATATTATTATTATGTATAAGAATCTGATCAAATTGAATACATCTTGAAGATTTAATAGAATATTTTAGTAGAACAAGACATCCATAGTTATCTTATGTACCTACCAGGTAAGGTAGTTACGGAAAACATAAATTTTTCTAATATCTCTTAATTTTCATCACTGATTTCTTTACACAATACATTGTTAGTATTAGCACACATAATTAAATTTATTATTATTATTGTCATGAAGGATGCTGGATACTATTATTCAATTCGTGAAAAAATTCCAAACTGACAATAATTTTCGTTTGTAGCGAAGTCATCTTTGTTTAATCTCAATACTAAATACAATACAAAATAAATACCTTATGTTACAAATTGCAATTTCATTTATTTTTGCACAAGAGGCACAATAAAAGTGGAACACTTTTTCACAAATAAAAACATCTCTTTTGCATGTCTTGAACATATGGTCACCTTTTTATTGAAATTAATCAAAAGAAAACAGTCAGGGGGAGTGGAATTGATGTAAACAAAAAGAATTAAAAAGAAAATAAAAATTTTAGAAAAAAAATTCAAAAAATTAGAACGTGGTCCGATTGTTTTGTCAGGGCTATTCACGGAGCGGCACTCCCAGGCGCTATCCCCCTACTGCCCAACACGAAGGCTTTTGGCTGCTGGGTTTCCCCCCTGGCCCGGTACACCTTTCCTTAGCCAACCTGGAATTGCAAGACTCCTCCTGCAACCCCATATTGATGCCGGGCTTAGATGGGACACCCAGTCAACGTACACAACCCCGCAAACAGAACCCCCCGACTCAAACCATCCACACGCTCAAGCCTCCTCGACACTGGATTACAGGAGCACGCCACAACTCCCAGCGAAAGTTTGCGGTGAAAATTCTTCTACTTATCCCTAGCTCCTGGTTTCGATTCCCATCCACCGCATTTGCTTCCTTTTGACTCTGACCTATTTTGACCTTTTTTCTACATTTAGAGTCGGATGGGATGAAAACATTTTCAGGATTTACTATGATACACTAATGTATTAGTCATTCCTATGTTAAAAATGTGCATATTTCAAGTCATTGTTCAATAATAGGATAATTAGAAAATTCTGTGTGTGCTGTTGTACAGAATTTTTATTCTCAAGACACAATATTTTTATACAGTCGACAGAAATTTTTCACATTATGCGTACATATTTTTTTAAATAAGTAGTAGTCCAACAAAGTTGAATATATTACGCTCATCATCATAGTATTTCACGAGTCTATAAAATGAACATGCAGTTTTAAAATATTAAAAAGATTTGTCATTCTCTAACTGATTTTTAAAA